>MCJB01050153.1:42657-60092 GCA_002018475.1 Nicotiana obtusifolia
GAGTATAGAAGATTGTCCTATTAAATAGAGTGGATATTCTTAGAGGACTGGTCAGAAAATAAGATCAAATAAGCACATAATTCAGGAGAAAAATAAAATATATAGGCCAAGTTGTAATATTAAGTGCATGATTGATCCAAACTATTAAAAGAGGGCAATGCCAGTTAGTTGGGAATATGTTTGTCATGCTAGTACGTCTAATTTATGTTCTATGTCTTCTATGAGTCTATTAGTCATATCAATGATTTATCCAGTATGAAATATGGAAAACTTCTTGTTCTTTTTATTTATTCTTCTTCAGTTACTATATTGGTTTGAGATTTGTTGTATTATGTTAATTTGAGATGAGCTTAAATAGGCGACGTGGTGAGTGAGGATTCATATGGCCAACCCCAACTTTGGTGAGTGAGGATTCATATGGCCAACCCCAACTTACTTGGGATTGATGCATAGCTGTATTTTCATTCACATGTGACCTTTACTCCAATGGCAAATTTATTAGTAGATGTAGGTTTTAACATTTGATACATATATTTCTGCAGATATGTGTCTGGTGCTGGCATCACATTATGGATATGGCTGAGAAGGATAATACAGATGGGCGATGTCCAGCATGTCGCACTCCTTATAACAAGGAAAAGATTGTTGGCATGGCTGCAAAATGTGATAAGTAATGACATGAACTATTTTGCATTTTTAAGACAATCTCTATTATAGAGCATACAAATTTATATTTTCTGCGTTATTGATAATCTTTGGTGTTGACCACAGGGTAATGGCTGAGATGAGCACTGAAAAAAGGTTGTCGTCTCGCAAAGGAAAAAGTAAAACAGCAGATTCTAGGAAGCAACTCAGCAATGTGCGAGTCGTTCAAAGAAATCTTGCTTATGTTATGGGGTTGCCTCTCAGTCTAGCTGATGAAGATGTATGTACCGTTTGTTATGAAATCATCAACATCTCTCAAGTATAGAAAAGAAAAAAAAGCACTTAACTATCTCCCCATTAAATCTCCCTGTTTTTCCTCACTTTATTGTTTTTTTGCTCATAAGCAGCTTCTACAGCGGAAAGAGTATTTTTCGAAGTATGGGAAGGTTCTCAAGGTGTCTATGTCTCGTACAGCTGCTGGTGCTATTCAACAATTTGCAAATAACACTTGTAGTGTGTAAGTTTCCTTCCTGATATGAGTTACCTGGCTGCTTGAAAATTGACGATTGTAATAGGTCTCAAAATTTTGTCCGTCTCACACAGTTGTCCGAGTTATCAAATATTATCTAGGTCTTTATATCTTTTGACATATGTTAGTGCAAGTTCCTGTATATTGCTGCAAAAATAAGATGTGGAACAATGGTATAAGGTCAAGGCCTCCGAAGATTTACCAAGCCTCTATACCCTGTGTTTTATTTTTTCCTTTCCCTGGTGCTTTGAAGGAAAAATGATCATTGTGAACAGTCATTGGTTTGATGACAACCTGTTGTTTGAGCCTCTTCCTTGTTTCTCAGTCTTTTCACTGTTTTCTATATGCTCCTTGTAGAGAATCACTTTTGCTAATTAAGTTTCTCTCCTTTGTCCTACACCTTGTATGCTCCATCCCATCAGTAAATGTTAACTTCTATAAAAAATAAATTTTGCTGCCTTTGCGAGCTCCAATTTGTGAAAGACAAATTTGACATGACACGTTGCCTGTGTTGATTCTTTATAACTCTTCTGCCTCCGAAAATTCTTATTGTTGAAAATACTGGAAGCTGCAGGAACATGTATTTAGGGGTAATGTGTCCGCGGAACATCAAACCAAAATCTCACTTAGTTGCCATTGGTTGAATTTTTGACCCAGTGAGACATCAATCCATCTCTTGCTCTTTCTACAATCATGAAGCCCCCTGATCCCTTTGTTGTGCTTTCATCATATTTACGTTTGCTGGTCGAAATCCTCAATTCATATTTAGTCTTTCAATGAAAAGAAAATCAGTTAACAAGTCCTTTTCCCGAAAAAAAACCAGTTAATAAGTGTTGAAATGTTCTGTACAGATATATTACCTATTCAAAGGAGGAGGAAGCAATTCTGTGTATTCAGTCTGTACATGGGTTTGTTTTAGATGGTAGACCTCTAAGGTAAGTGCGATGATTGGTTCATGTACGCAGCTACCGTTAATTCTGATTTTGCATTAAACATTTTAAATTCTTTGTTTGCAGAGCTTGCTTTGGAACCACGAAATACTGTCATGCTTGGTTGAGAAATGTGGTACGAGTTTGAATTATCATTTGGAATAAATCACTGACTAGGAATTTGCATTTGATCCTTCTATCATTGAATATCATAATGTAATCGAGGATTAGTTGTCTCTTGGTTCAGCCCTGTATCAATCCTGATTGTTTATACTTGCACGAGATTGGGTCACAAGAGGATAGCTTTACTAAAGACGAAGTCATATCTGCTTACACAAGGTATTGGGATTATTCAGTTGATTATGCTTGTGGCTCTTCTAACTGCAGTTCATGAATAATGGAATAGCTGCCAAGTAGTATATAACATATTTTAATAGAACATCAGTTAGTAGGTTCATTTCCAGGCTTTTCAGAGGAGACGTCCAGCTTAAGTCTGTGCAGAATAAACTATTCGAAACATTTGTATTTCAGTAGGTCTTTAATATATATAACTTAAAGCTGTGCCAGTATCAGAAGACTGAAGTTATTTTCCTCCGTGTCTCTGTCCTATTTATGCAAATGTTCACTGGATAGCTAATTAACGTGCATAGTTATATTGAAGGAGTAGAGTTCAACAAATTGCTGGGGCCATTAATAGTACGCAACAGCGATCAGGGAGTGCGCTACCACCCCCAGCAGAGGAGTACTACAGTCACAGCTCTGCTCCTTCAGGGAAACCTATTAGTAAAAATGCTGCTGCTGTAAGATTTTCTCGTTCCATTTGCTTACCTTCTTATTCACTTCTTATGCTTCTTCTTCCCTTCCTCGGTTTTAGGAAGGGAAAAAGATAGTTTTCTACTGTGGGGTTGAAGGGGGGAGGAGTCAATTGGCTGAGAAGGCTGGACATTGTGCTCCTAAAGTCCAGACATTTCTATTTTTTTGTGGTTATATTGGATGATTGTGATTTGCTTTCGTATATGCTTATATTTGAAGTTTGAACAAACTAACCACTTCTAGAAATTATTTCAGCATTATGCCAATGTTTCAGTTGCAACTGTGAAATTTATAGTGTCATCTACCATGCAGAATTCAGTACCCAGTGTTAGAGGCTCACCACCAAATAGTAGCTCCGGTAGATCCGCTGCTCTTCCTGCTGGAGCTTTATGGTATGCAGAAAGCAGATCTACTTTTGTCATTTGTATGTGGTGCTATCTGCTAATATTTTATCTTGTTTACTAGGGGAACACGTGCATCAAATAATCAGCAGCCACCTGCCAGTGTACCATGTTCTAATGGGCCTCTTAATAAGAAGCCGGAGACATGTAATCCAGCAGCATTTTCTTCGGCTGTTGGAAGCACAAGTCAGGTTTCATTACCGCCTGCTTATGCAGGAAAAGTAGTTCATACTTTAGAAAATGGATCTACTCAAGAGAAAGGGAAAATAGAGACTTTAGAACCTGTTAAGCAGTACGCAGGAGCAGATCCTCGAACCTATACTTCTGAGAACCCCTCTCTTCTGGTACCTCCTGCTTCGTCATCTATAAACACTCAGTTACACAGTGCTCCGTCATTAAAGGACAAACATAAACATATGATGCCAAACAGTACCTCAAATGCCTTTGATATTTCTGTAATGTCTAATGGACCTGGTTTTGCTAAAGATTCCAATGATTCCACAGATATTAAGATCCAGAATATATCCTCTGATATGTCGTCGTTGAGCATTGATAGACATAAAAAATCACAACGCAGCTGCATTGAGCAATGCAGGGAGTCCTTGCCATCTGAAATGACTGGGGAATCTGCGGTTTCTGCGGATGAGATTTGTATCTCAAAAGAAAAGTCTGATTTGAGATTGGCTGCGCATAGTAAAGTTATAGAAGTTGCTACTCCTGAAATGGAGGATGATTTGCTATCCTTTAATGAGCAGAGACATAGGGATCCCGAAGTAATTATCGAGAAAGTCTATTCGCCAAATCTTTCCCTCTCTTTACACTCTCCAGCACAGCCTAGTGGTTATTCTCCTCAGCTGACTAATGGTGGTGGACCTGTCAAGAGGGCCAATATGCAGTTAGACAGGAGAACTGATTCAGTATCTCAGCCTTCTACTATCGAATCATCGACTAATGGATACCTGGGCAATGTATCAAATTATGTGGCTGATCTGCGAACTATCAATGGAAGTTATTATCCGTTGCCTGATGAGGGTAAGAGGATGCACGCGGAAAGGTTTGAAGGTGAAGCTCCTAGCAAGATCTATAGTACTAATGTTGATAATGGAGAGAGCAGTATAATATCTAATATTTTGTCTCTGGATTTTGATCCTTGGAATGCGTCATTAACTTCTCCTCAGAACCTTGCTAAGTTGTTGGGAGAAGCTGATAACCAACAAGGGTCTCTTAGAGTGTCAAGCTCAAGATTATTAACCAGTAACCAATCGAGGTTCTCTTTTGCAAGAGAAGAAGAACCTGCCAGTCCATCAGCTGATTTTCAACCATCTCTAAGTTTCATGGAGCAAAATTTTAATCATTATGCTCATGCTCATGCTCATGATTTTTCTAATAGCAGAAGTTATCAGCTTGACAATATGGGTTCTCGTAATGGTTTCTCTGTAGCTAATAATGAGGAACCCGTTGGTTCTGGCGACTGCTTTTCTCATCTCTCTTCTAACAAGCTATCAGGTCAGTTCCTGGCTTGTCTTTGCGGTTCCTTCTCCCTTAACTGCGTTTTTCATTCTAAGTGTAGTTGTTAAAGAAAAAGCAAGAGAAAAGAAGAAGTCTGAGTGCCTCTGGTTTAATTTTTTTCTGGTGAATTTTCATAACAGTGTCCAGACTTCAGATGTCAGCTCCTCCAGGGTTTTCAGCACCAAACAGAGCACCACCCCCGGGTTTTACTTCTCATTATGAGAGAATGGAACAGAATTTTGACTCTCTCCGTGGTCTGTTATTACAAAGGCCTTTGTTTTTTCTACTTTGTTGACATAATGTATGTAGATTTTGATGATTTATGTAAAATCATTACATTTTGCAGGGAGTCACTTGCTTGATACCTCCCCGTTGCACAATCAGTATCTTGCTCCGCCAGTTGGAAATGTGAGTAATGGGGACATTGAGTTTATGGATCCTGCAATTCTGGCAGTTGGTAAAGGGAGGATTCCTAATGGCCTTGATCTCTCAAGCTTGGACATGTCTTCAGGTTTTTCTCCACAGTTAAGCACTTTAGAAAATGAGAGAAGGCTTCAATTACTGATGCAAAGATCTCCAACTCTGCAACAGAACCAGAGGTTTGCTGATATGGGGGACAATTTTTCTCCATACAGTGATGCATATGGAATTTCTTCCAGGGTTGTGGAGCAAACTCTGGCCAGCAATCAATTCCCATTTGATGGAATTTCTCCCAGGGTTGTGGAGAAAACTATGCCCAGCAATCAATTCCCATTTGATGGAATTTCTCCCAGGGTTTTGGAGCTATCTCTATCCAACAATCAACCTCCATTTTCACAGCTGTCCCCTCCTCAGACCAGGAACTCTGTCATGTCAAATGGCCTCTGGGATGGACGGAATGGGGTTCAGAGTGGAAACAATTTGGGTGCAGCGGAAATCCTCCGAACCGAAAATTTGGGCTTTAACAAGTTCTTTACTGGATATGAGGAACCAAGGTTCCATATGCCCAATTCTGGCAATTTGTATAAAAGAACATTTGGGATGTAATTGTGGATCAGAGGTTTTATTGAGCTTAGTTATAAAAGAATGAATGAATCAGAATGATCATATGTGACTAACTGATTTGATCTTGAGATGCTCAAATGGCTAAGAAGACGTGAGGAAACAACAGACTGCTCCTGGTAAGGCGAGCTGATTCACGACCGTCTGCATGAAGCTGGCTTTCAGATTGGTGAAGGAACAAACTCCCTTAAATAGGGTATCCAGAAACCAACAGGTTAGCACTTCCCAACCAAAGTTTACAAACTCTTCTTTAGTGTCTTGTGACCGAAGTAAGTGTGAGGTTGCGAGAACTAAAATGGTTTAGGTGACAAAAACTATCCATTGCTGCAGTATATGCAATGGTCTTGTCAATCTTGATGAATAGTTCTGTCATGAAATTTCCTTCCAATGCTGTATTAAAGTAGCCAATATCAACTTGAGAAAGATTTTAATGGTTTGCACTTGGCTTGGAATATAGTTCCTGGAACCATGTCTGTCTTAATATTTTACCTCTTTTCTACGTCATGGCTTCGAGTGTTGCTGCGTACGAAAAGCCTGGTATTTAAGTAGAGAAGGGTATAGGGGCCCCCATTATCCACCAAGTTTCAAACCACGACGTACTTTTGGGTATTTCTCTGTTATAAAAAAAAAGAGTAGTTCACTCTTTTCCTGCTTCTACTGACACGTGGCCCAGAGTTATTACTTTTTGACATCTTGAGGAGTTTGTTCCTGTTTAATTATGTGTTTCCATACACATTGATGCCTGCTTTTGTTTTATAATTTTTCCAGTCGAAAGCTGGGGTCGAGGCTCAACATAATGGTGGTTTAGATGGAGCATCATGCTTGACAGGTTACGCAGATGTTCTCCTGTCAGTGTTTTTGGATGTGGGTGGAGAATCGGGTTATATTATTGAAGGAAAACAGCTCATTTTTGTCAAGAACAATAATACTGTAGCTTGTTTGCGGGATTGTAACTAAAATTGGGAAGAGGTGAATAGGTTGAATCTGTTTATATTGCTCTTCTGCGAACGGATTTCAACTATGAGGTGGAAATGTTTACTATTGCAGTGACCAGATAAATGTTTCATTGTTTGTTGAAGATGGGGAATAAGCTGCTCATTCTTCCCAAATATCATTTACGAAGGGAAACAAAGGCACGTTTGTTACAACTTGTCAAAATTGATCCGTCTTAGATCCCTAAGGTACTTGTATAATTTTTGCCGTGTGTTCCCCAAGTCGAAAGATGGGCGGGAGTTTGGTTTTGCACCTTGTTGCTGTCGTCTTTGGAAGTTCATTAGATCTAAAAAGAGTTTGAAGTTCGTTAGATCGTTCAAGAATTATATTGTTATACGATATTGGTTAAAGTGTATTTGGAGTTGAAGTTGAAAAGGGTTTTTTGATAGTCGTTTAGACATAGATGTTACTCCGGAAAAAAGTTAAAAGTTTACGAGTCAGAATTTTTATAGCTGTATATCATTTTATGAGGTGATAGTCACCACTAAAAGGGGAAGTTTGTCATTATTTAGTTGAATTTGTTTTTGGATAGTTAATCTTCTCGCTTTACTTTTCTTCGTTGGCTTGCATGGAAGCCTAGAATCCGGGTGGAGAACCTCCACCGTCCATTCTTGCACCATGTCACTATAAAGATTGCTAAAAAGAAATGAAATGAGGATACGTTGAAGATAAATAAATTGAGTTTAATCATGTTTATGTGTTATATGACAATATTGAAAATAATTTTTTACACAATTAATTAAATATATTCTTGTACTTTACAAAAATATTTAGATATACTCTCCGTTTAAAATTTGGCTCAATAGTGTCCTTGCCGTTAATATCCTTGTTAATTTTTAAGGCTAAAATTACCCCTAGTCACTAACGTGGCTTTCAATTAACACTAATCAGTCCCAAAGTGTGCTAATTAGCACCAATTAGCCACGTGGCCTTTTGTCAAACTCTCCCTCTATTTTATTTTTATTTTTCTCTTTAGCAAAAATCTTACCTTTTCTCTCTTGTTTTCTCTTTGGAAATATCAAAAACTCTTATAGACAAGATTTGATTCCATGATTAATACAGGTAATAAAATACAGATTTATGGCATGGAAAGAGGAAAATAGAATGAGGGAAGAGTGTATTCATACGAAAGAAGCCATTGTGCTGGATAAGTTTATGTAATTATTCTTAAATTTCTCATTTTCAAATTTATAAATTTTTGTGAAGAAATTGGTATATTTATTTAGTGGATTTTTACGATAATTGTAATTTGCCAAAGTTCTCTATTCTTTTTTATGGAAGAAACTTATTCAATACTTTGTTGGGTTTGTTAGTTTATTGTAACTTTGTCTTAAATTAATTTTCTTTGAAGAAGAAATGGTTAAAAAATTTGTTGGGTTTGTAAAAAAGTTAAGATTAATGGAGGAGAGAGGTTAGAACATCGCCTACAATGGCGGTTGCTTCTGAAATAGAATACATGGCAATAAAAATTTCATTCCAAGCTATTAGATCTCTTCATTTTCTAGATTCTTGCTTAGTTTTTTCTTTTTTTTAATAAAATCTAAACTTGTTAGTTGGTTCTTTGCCGTAGGAGGTTAGATTTATTTGGCAAAAATGATAATAATGGGAGGAGGAAGAGAGAAGGTGTGGATGATAAGGGGCATGGGAGGGTAGGAAGGTAGTGTAAAAGAAACCAGCTACGGCAAAAGAAAGTCCTCTATAGAGGAAGGGATATAACTGATTTCTAAAAATAAGGAAGATGTTGGTAGGAGGGTTAAAGAGTTTGGATTAAAAATTAAAAACTTAAATTAAACCATATGGCAGTCATACATGTTAACCCAATTGATTAGAGGCTAATTAGTCTTCAATAGTGAACGGTTAATGACTAGGTTTCTTTTAGCCCTAAAGTTTAACGGCAAGAGAATTATTGAGACAAACTTTAAACGTAGGGTATATCTAGATATTTTTGTAAAGTACTGGGCTATATTTAGCCCTTTTCCTTACATTTCCGCATTGAGTTAAGATATTAATCTGAAAAATGGACTAATAGACTAACAGCATATACCCAGATACTTAACTTATCCGAGTTGAGATGAAAAGTTGTTTGGATAGATTTCGTACAGAGTTCAATGTATTCGTACTGTCGTACATAAGCACCTAGTGCAGACATATTCATGAATGAGTTTTTGTGTGCTCTATTAGGTTACTGCGTTCAACATTCCATTTACTGATTTCATTGTTTGTACTTATCTAGTAAATTTTTTAATATATATACAAAGTCTGAACTAAAATTATTGGATCCAGATTAACTCATAATTTATATACTAGACATTCACCACTGTAGATCCGCGTCATACCTATAAGCGGGAGAAACTTATGCTTCTGGTTGATTAGCTATTGATGCTAAAGCAGTAGTTCTAAAGTTTTTCTCCTTGTACTTACAATCTTATCCAAACTCTTGCGATACTAAGTACGAAAAAGGGTTTAAATTGTCTCTAATTTTGTTCATGATGGTTTAAAAATTTCCTCTTGTCCACATATTTGGCTTAAACACTATTAAAAGCCTGGCTCATTCATGCTCTTATTTCTGGCAGATCTTTGTTTATTTAAAAATTATTTTATTATGTATGACATGGCAATTCAGAACTAAAAATCCCATCCTCACCTAGATCTGGTCCATAAATAACCCACCCACAACTCACCTTAGCTGTCCCGGCCCGTTAAATCCCTTTTTAGCCCTTCAAAACACCTAATTTCTTTTTTAAGTGATGCATCAATGGTTAAGGAGTTGCTTTTTGTTTTGGGTGGGGAAGGGGGGGAAGGCACATATTAGGCCTGGACACTAAAGATTCTTGATAAATATTCGAAGGAGGAAAATCAAGAGTTCAAATATGATCGAAAGCCCTTTTAATGTCCACGATGACCCAGTCCTGTGATAAAATACCACGCATCTGACGTTTAGGTCAGTGATTAATAGCACTATTTTGGTATTTTGTGCTGGCAATCTGTGTTTTTGATTAATGTTCCTCTCTATTTACAATTTGTGCAAGAAAAAAAGGTGGGATCGAGTGTTTGTACTTTTTTCAGAAAGTTCTACATTCTAGTTTTAGAATAGGAGCGCATTAGGGTAGTTTTGCACACATACATTGATGACAAAAGAAGAACCAGCCTGATATGTTTTTTTTTTCTTTTTTAAGGAAAGCTAGTCAACTTGAATCCGTCAACTTCAATACAATATTGTAGCAGAAAATCTCAAGATTTGAGCCGGAATTTTACCCTCAAAAATATTGCATTGGTCAATTAAACTTTCTACTAACTAAAATTTGGAAAACAAAAATTGTAAGACGAATTAAAGACGTGGAAAGGACGAAAGGCTAGATGAAACTAATTAAATCTAATTAGCAGTGCATAATAAGATATCACTGGAGTATCTTATTTGTCCAGATTAAATATATGATGATCATAACAGATGGAAAATAATAATGTGCAAAGAAAAGAAAACTTATGTCCTTTAAAAAGAAAAAGAACAGAGATTTTTAATAATTAAACTTTCCTGAAATGAGTAACTTATGCAAGCAAAGCGGGTATGCGTGCGTTTAAATTGCAACTTTTGTTGTATTTTTGGATGATTGTTATTCAAGATTTTATGGTGTATATCGTATTCTATCGTGTGCATTATACTGTATTGTTTCGATGATTATAATGTTTGGATAGGTTATATTATTTCTCATCGTTTTATAATATCATACACTAGCAGTTTGAAGGATACATTATAATATTATATAAAAAAAAGTATTGATACGAGATAGACTTATTATTAAAATAGGGTAGAGGGTGAAATATAAATATTAAAAAATTATTAAGGATGAAATGAGAAGAAAAAAAATAAGGTAACGACGCGAGCATTAATTTTATAGTTAAGTAATGATCAATTTCGCAATACAAAATAATAATAAGTAACAATCAAAATACATAATATATTTAAAGTAATAATACGATGAAATATAATAGTAAAATCATCCAAACTGGTTGTGATGAAATACCTGTAAAAAACATCGTAACTTGTTGTTTTCTATATAAACTTTTAGGATTTCTATATAAAACGTATACTACATATGAAAAAGGACCTAAACTAACCCTATCATTTGATAAATTATTTATAGATATCCTCCGTCAATCTATCAATATACGACATTAATTCTATTAATAAAATCGCCCCGCGTCTAACGGTCGATCTTGTGGGCCTTGTAATTTTATAAAAAGGTGATAAATTTTTAAACAGAGTGAGATTTTTAAATATAGCTTTGTAGTGCTAAACTATATCTGATCATATCAAATCTCCTGCGATGTTGAATTCTTGTGTTTCAAACTTAAAATTTAGAAAATTACATTTGATGGGAATCAAAAGTATTGAATTTCTAATATATGGAGTTAATTCATACTTACTGTACAAGATGCAGGAAGATATGGTAATTGGCCCGGGCACAGCCCGGCTAATCCAACTGGTGAAGAATATAAACATGACGCGTTCGGCGTTTGCTACTAATCTTTCAAAGGCCTCCACACAATGAGGTTGTTGGGAAATGGTGATTCACCTCATCAAGTTGTAAGACACCTTTTACTTAAATACTCCTATTACTGTATGTTCCATTTTCTTATACTGAAAATGATACTATATGCTTAGTTGTTTGCAACTTGCAAAATATATTCCATTATTATCACCAAATATGAATTATACATATGAATATATATCACACGATAATGAAGCAATAAATATATACGTCATAAAATATAAAAAAATAAATATTTATGGAGCTTACGCCCCCGCCTCAAGACTTTTTCCTCGCCTCATATTAAATAAAACGCTTCGTCTTTTTAAAATACCGCTTTCAATCACCATCTAATTATGCTGCTACTTCTATTATTGTAGATAATGAGATGTCCAACTAAAAACAACTTAGAGGAAAATCTAACTTCCATTTCAAAATTGTTTGTAGTCAGCAAGATTAAATGTGGTAGGCCAATTGCTGAGTCACTGCAAAAAGACCGAAGATTAATCTTGGTCCTTATTCATTCAAGTCAATATTCATCATGAATTTCTTTAAAAAAGAAACAGACTCTAGTCCCCCCTCTCTCCACCCCCCCTCCCCGCCCCGGCCCCTTATTTTTTTCCTGTTTCTATTCTACACAATTTTTTTTCTTCCTTAAATTGGAATTTGCTTTCTCTATTGCAGGTTGAAAGGTTAAAAACAACAACAAATGTATGTTTCAAATCTTCACCAACAATATCTTTTTAAGTGATTGCGTTTAGTAGTCATAATATAATGTTCGTCTATAACTTAGTAGTCATATATAATGTTACAAAACAGCCACGTACTATCCTCAAAGTGGAGAATGAACTATTACCAACGAAGGTTATGGTGGAGCCGAGCGGTAAGTACTTTTTTTTTATTTTCAATCAGAGGTTTCGGGTTTGAGCCTTGTGTATGGAGCCACATTTGATAGGGAGCGCTTGCGCCTCAATGTGGAATTTTTCGGCACGAATTTAAATTTGATTAGGAATCAATATAGATACCGAACATCGAATGAAAAACAAAAAAAAGAAAATGAAGTATTAAACAACTTTTATGACGGACAGAAATATGACAACAATTATGTCAGGAAATTAAGACCGATTTGATATATTTGGTATTTGCAACCTTGATTATAATAACAGCCAATTAGTCAAACTATTTGATTCGGCGATTGAGCCGAACAGAAGTTTATATCCAGCCATATCTTCTCATAAACGTGAATGATAATTTTATAGTTTAGAATCTAATATTCCTTTGTCGGTCCGTATTATTTATCTTTAAAAGTTTTTTATAAACCCCTTTTGAAAAAGATTTAGTTAATAATCTCAATCTTAAAGTAGATTTGTCGGGATTATCCTTTATAATTTATTAAAATGTTTCACTTAATCATTGTATTTCTCTAATTGAAACAGTAAGTTAACGTTAATAAGTTTGAGATCCTTACTATTCAACCGTGGAAATGCATGTACTTTTTCTTTTCTTTTTGTTCCAAATGTCTTTTATATTGAATTCGTGAACGAGATAAAAACTTGGCCTCTAAAATGGTGCAGGAAAGTTCTTGTCTCAACGTGTTGTTTCTCTTTGATTACGTTCATAATCAAAAAAACAAATGAACAAGGGGGTGTAGAGACTAGATTAATGTGATTTCCTTTCGCGCGTAGTCAAAAGGTACATTAGCTGTTAAGGAAACCTCTGAATACAAGCCTTAAGATTTAAGGTTCATCTCGTGTAATTATTATGGACCTGTATAAAGATATGAGTAAATAATTGATATATCACATCCGATTCTATCGCTTGCAACGTCCATTAATAATGGTGAATTGATGTCCACTGAATTAGACTTCTTTTTCCTTTCAATTATAGAAATGATTGTCACGATTCAAAACCTCCGGTCGTTAATTGATGTCCACTGAATTAGACTTCTTCCTCCTTCCAACTATAGAAATGATTGTCACGACTCAAAACCTTCGGTCGTTTGTGATACCACCAAACTCACTTGCTAGGTAAATTAAATATGACAAGAACAAAATATAAATATTGAAATGATAAAATGATACAAGTCTAATCAATAACACTAATACATGATAAATCCTTCAAAACTGGTAAATACATATTTATGAGCTCTAAAACAGAAATAGAAGTTTAAAAGGCTAAATAATAATACAATCTGAAATAAAGACAATAGACGCCAAAACTGCAGTCAAGAATGTAGCTCTACCTCGTCTATAGGGTGATCAAACTTAGCTATAAGCCTCATCCACTGATGACTGGGTGCGACACCTGGATCTCCACAATTAAGTGCAGAGTGTAGTATAAGTACAACCGACCACATGTACTCAACAAGTATCATAACTAACCTCGGCGAGGTAATAGAAGCAAGAATTATAAATGATATTCGCTATAACCTATGTAGTTCATAAATTCAACAAGTACAGAATAATATTATGATCAATTCATAAAGCATATAAAGAACCACTTTGGTGTACACGATTACTTAAGTACTCTGCTCAGTCAATAATCCAGCATATAAAGACGATATGCAAGTAAAACAGGTAAATAACCAAGGAAATTGCAAGTAAAGATGAAATGTAATAACCAAAACAAATACTGGCAAGCTTTTCCTCAATATTTCCACACCTGTACCAAATCACTGATTAATTTTTCTCAAATCCGCGTATACACAATCAAGAAGAAACATGAGAGGATGACCCTTAGGGGATGGATCTTATATCCACACGCTGCACGACATAATGATGTGCAATAATCATATCCACCAGATGTGGTCACATGCTCAATATCATAATCCGTCCGGCGTGGTCACAAGCTCAACAACATAATCCGCTCGATGTGGTCACATGCATAATATCACAATCCGCCTGGCATAGTCATAGGCACAATATTATAATCCGTCCGGCAAGGTCACATGCTCAACACAATCCGTCCGACGTGGTCACATGCACAATATCACAATCTGCACGGAGTCCAAATCATATCACGCGTAAAGCAAATATAGAAGAATACATGTATATGATCAATGAATATGAGATTTCATACTCCTAGACTGGTATAAATGACGTGCTAAGGTGTATATATATGCAAAGTGTGCTATTATAGCTCAAATCGACAGTTTTATCACGGCAATAGCAATTATCAAGTTCAATAAGGAGATTAACCTCTATGTAACCTTAAACATTGATCAAAAAGCTCATACTAAGGTTACAACCATGAGAAACATCACATCATAAAACTTAGTAATCAATTCAAGGCATATCATAGCCTATGCACTACCCCGAGCATAGATAAATACCCCAGTGCTTGCACATGGACCCAACCCCACACATATGCGCCACCCATAGCATGTAGCTATCATAAATAACTCAGACAACTAGTGCCTCAATCAAGTTTAGGTAAGATACTTACCTCAAGCGAAGTAAATCAGTACTCTAAGAAGCCCTTCCCTCGCGAGTGTCACGATCCAAAATCCCACCTTAAGGATTGTGATAGCACCTAGTTCCTAGGACTAAGTAAGCCTAACACATGCTGAAGTTTAACAAAAATAAACATCTTAGCTATTAAATTAAACTGATAAATAGCATAATAAAGCTGAAGCTGGACCATAGTCATACATCCCCAAAATCGATGGTACGGAGTCATAAGCTCTACTAAAATACACTAGAAATCTCTAAATGTAACAATGTTTTGGAATTCAAATGACAGTATTAATGAAAGACAACAGAAGGTGACTCCGAAAATTGCGAGCGGGATGATAGGTATACCTTGAAGTCTCCTCAGTAACTCAAAAGCAGCTAGCTAACGTCTGACACACTCCAAAGTACCCGAATCTGCACATAAATATGCAGAAGCATAGTATGAGTACATCACAAACGGTACCCAATAAGTATTAAGACAAACCTCAGTGGAGTAGTGACGAGGTTCAAGTCAAGACACACTAGATATAAAAACCTCTGCTGGATATAAATATAAAGCTAACAAAGAAAAAAAATAAAATAATTGGCAACAAAGAGAAACATGCGATAAAACAACAAAAATAATCAAAATATAGTAAAAATACAAGTGAAATCAGTTAAGAAAAATAAATGACAGTGCGAACAGTCAAACCGTCCCAATACAAGATTTACAACAAGATTCACCCCGAGGTACTACACCTCATAATCACACATCACAAATCTTCCTTATAACTCCGCGTGGGCTTCACATTTTAAGAACATCTTTCCCAAAATAGCTTCACGTGCATAAGACCCCTTATCTCGCCGCGTGTGCTTCAAAATAAAGTAATTCCCCTTAGTAGCAACATGCACAAAAATTCCCCTTATCTCCCTGCATGCGCATCAATTCGCACAACCCTTATGCCACCACATGCGCATATCATCACAATACAATAATCAACTCGCACCACATGTGCCCATATGCTACAATATTTTCCAAAACAACAAGACTAGTTTCACAACAATACATAGCTCACCGCTCAACAACAATGTGTATAAGAATTTCTACAACAGTACAATAAAACGGGGAATAACTCAACAATAGAATGTGTCCCATATAACAACTTCACTTCAAGGCATATTAATAGCCTAAGAGTCTAAACCGGTCAATTATCAGATATAAGCCCGTGTACACACTCGTCACCTCATGTACATGTCTTTCACATAATTCAAATAATGCAATTAGATCAAATCCTACAGAGAATTTCCCCCATCTAAAGTTAGCAAGATACTTACCTCAATTAGGCCAAATCAACACTCAAAAATAGCATTTCCTTTAAAATTCTCCTCCACACGGCTCAAATCTAACCAAAAAATTATTTAATATCATCAAACAATGCAAGAGAAACCAATTCCGATAATTAAAGTTAAGATCTTTAAACAATTCCCCAAAGGTCAACAAAAGTCAATCCCGGGCCTCGCCTGATCAAAATTCGAGTCCAAGGGTAGATCTCGACTACTCATAGCCTCACAAGTTCGTATATGTGTTATGTTTTCAAATCCAAGTCCAATTAAACTCTCAAATCTCAAATTTTTATTTTCCAAAACATAGACAAAATTTCCCAAAAATTCTCTTCATCTTCCATGGATTAGATATTAAATCTCATAAACAATCATATAATATAATTGAAATTTTATCAAAATCACTTACCCAATAGTTGTGTATGGAAATCTCTCCTCAAAATTGCCTCGCACCGAGTTTAGGGTTCAAAAATGTGATAAATAAAGCTAAGTCCCGAAATTCCAACCTTTTGTTCAACAGCAGATATTGCAAATGCGACTAGGGGTTCGCAATTGCGGCGCAGGGATCGCAAAAGCGAACCCTGGAAGCCCATCCAGATGTGGCAATTGTGACAAAGGTTTCACAATTGCGATTGTAGCCTACTCCGCAAAAGCGACCAAATGGTCACAAATGCGACCTGACCCAACTCTACACTGACTTCGCAAATGCGATAAGGGCGTTGCATTTGCAACATTTTAACCTCCCCTGGCCTGATTGAAATTGTGATGCTGGTGTTCGCAATTGCGATAACTGCAGCACTAAAACACCATCAACCTAAAGCAAGTTCAAACAAATCCGACACACGTCCAAAACTCACCCGAGCCCTCGGGACTCCGCACTAAACATCCACACAAGTCAAAATATCATATGAACTCGCTCGTGCGATTAAAAAACCGAAATAATATCTAGAACCATGAATCAGATATCAAAACACATAGAAAATTACAATGAACTCAAGAATCGTTAGAAACACAACCATGCGTCTGCTTCCTATCAAACCAACTCGGAATGCGTGGTCGTTTTCACAAAAGTCAAACCTCGGTCAACATTACCAACTTAAGCTTCTAAACCAAGAACCAAAGGATCCAAATCTTTCCGAAACTTCCCCGGAACGAAACCAACCATCCCAACAAGTCATAAACCATAAATACATATACGAGAAACTTCAAAAGGTGAAAGAGGGCTCAAACATACAAAACGACGGGTCGGGTTGTTACATTCCCCCCCCCCCCCA
>MCJB01050153.1:60112-170349 GCA_002018475.1 Nicotiana obtusifolia
CCCCCCACTTAAACAAATGTTCGTCCTCGAACGAGTATACCTGAAGTGCCAAAAAGATGAGGCTAATGGCTACATATATCATGATCGGTCTCCCAAGTTGCCTCCTTGACTAGTTGATCTCTCCACTGAATCTTCACTAACGCAATGTACTTCGACCTCAACTTTCGGACCTACCTATCCAAAATAGTCACCGGCTCCTCAACATAATTCATATCCTTGTCCAATTACACGGAGCTAAAATCTAACGCATAATATTGATCACCGTAGTACTTCCAGAGCATGGAAACATGAAACACCGGGTGAAATCCCGATAAGCTGGGTGGAAATGCAAGTCTGTAGGCCACCTCACCCACTCTCTCAAGGATCCCAAAAGGACCAATATATCAAAGGTTCAACTTTCCCTTCTTCCTGAACCTCATCGCACCCTTCATGGGTGAAAATCTAAGCAAACCCCTCTCACCCACAGTGAATGCTATATCACGAGCCCTCCGATCAGCACAACTCTTCTGCCTGGATTGTGCTGTATGAAGCTGATCCTGAATCAACTTCACCTTCTCCAAGGTATCCCAAACCAAATCAATGCCCAATAACCTAGCCTCCCCAGGCTCAAACCAACCAACCGAAGAGCGACATCGCCTCTCATATAAGGCCTTATAAGGAGCCATCTGGATGCTCGACTGATAGCTTTTGTTGTAGGCAAGCTCTTCGAGCGGTAGAAACTAATTCCAAGAACACACGAAATCAATAATACAGGCGCGTAACATGTCCTCCAATATCTGAATGGTGTACTCGAACTATCTGTCTGTCCGGGGATGAAATGCCATGCTCAGCTCGACCTGTGTGCCTAACTCACGCTGCACAGCTCTCCAAAAATACGATGTTAAATGCGTGCCTCGATTAGAGATAATAGACACCGGCACTCCATGAAGACGAACAATCTCCAGAATATAAATCCGAGCCAGCTGCTCTGAGGAGTAGGTAACCATGACTGGAATGAAGTGTGCAGACTTGGTTAGTCTGTCCACAATGACCTACACTACATTGAACCTCCTCAAGGTCCGTGGAAGTCTAAATACAAAATCCATGGTGATATGCTCCCACTTCCACTTTGGAATGTCAAGCCTCTGAGGCAAACTACCCGGTCTCTAATGCTCGTGCTTCACCTGCTGACAATTCAAACACTGAGCCACATACTCCACAATATCCTTTTTCATCATTCTACACTAGTAGTCATGTTTCAAATCATGGTACATCTTTGCGGCACCCGGATAAATGGAATACTAGGAACTATGGGCCTTCTCAAGAATAAGCTCCTGCAACCCATCTACATTGGGCACACAAATCCGGCCCTACATCTGCAGCACTCCATCATCTCCAATAGTAACCTCCTTGGAATCATCGTGTTGCACCGTATCCGTAAGATCATCACACTGATGCGCTCGAACAAAGAAGAACGAGAAAGCACGCAAGCGAGAACCCGGCTAGGCTCCGAAACATCCAACCTCACGAACCTGTTGGCAAATGCCTGAACATCCGAAGTTAACGGTCTCTCCCCAACTAGAATAAGCAAGACTACCCATGTTCTCAGCCTTCCTACTCAAAGCATCAACCACCACATTAGCCTTCTCGGGATGATAAAGAATGATGATATCATAGTCCTTTAGTATCTCTAACCATCTCCGTTGCCTCAAGTTTAGATCTTTTTGCCTTAGCAAGTGTTGTAGACTCCTGTGGTCCATAAACACCTCACATGACACGTCGTAGAGATAGTGCCTCCAAATCTTCAGCGTGTGAACAATGGCTGCCAACTCTAAATCATGTACTAGGTAGTTCTTCTCATGGGGCTTCAACTGAAGTGAAGTATAACCAATCACTCTACCCTCCTGCATAAACACACACCCAATGCCAATCCGTGAAGCATCATAGTAAACTGTATAAGAACCTGATGCTGAAGGAAAGACAAAAATTGAAGCTGTAGTCAAGGCGGTCTTGAGCTTTTGAAAGCTCTCCTCACACTTGTTCGACCACCTGAATAGGGCAACATTATAGGTCAATCTAGTCAAAGGATCCGCGATGGATGAAAAACCCTTCACAAAACGGCGATAATACCCGGTCAAGCCTAGAAAACTCCAGATCTCAGTAGCAGAAGAAGGTTTGGGCCAACTCTGAACGGCCTCCACCTTCTTTGGATCCACCTTAATCCCCTCACTGGACACCTTGTAGCCCAAGAATGCAACCAAATCAAGCCAAAACTCGCACTTGGAGAATTTAGCTCATAGCCTCTTCTCCCCTCAAAGTCTGGAGCACGATCCTCAAGTGCTTCTCATGATCCTCCCGGCTGCGAGAATATATCAATATATAATTAATGAACATGATAATGAAGGAATCAAGATATGGATGGTGCTCCTGGGCATTGGCCAACCCAAAAAACATCACCAAAAACTCACAGTGACCATAGCGGGTCCTGAAAGCCGTCTTCAGAATATCTGAACCCTAGATCTTTAACTGACAGTACTGTGATCTTAAGTCAATCTTCAAGAATACCCGAGCACCCTGAAGCTAGTCAAACAAGTCATCAATACGCGGTAGTGGGTACTTGTTCTTTAGTGTAATCTTGTTCAACTGCCTGTAGTCAATACACATCCTCATGGAACCGTCTTTCTTCTTCAAAAATAAAACTGGAACACCCCAACTTGAACTACTCAATCCGATGAAACCCTTGTCAAGAAACTCCTGAAGCTACTCCTTTAGTTCCTTCAACTCCATTGGTGTCATGCGATATGGTGGAATAGATATGGGCTGAGTGACCAGCACCAAGTTAATACCAAAATCGATATCCCTACCGGGTGGCATGCCGAATAGGTCTTTTAGAAAAATGTCTTGAAACTCTCTCACTTCCGGAACTAACTCAACGGTAGGAGTACCAGCAGTGACATCCCTCATAAAGGCTAAATATGTCAAACACCCCTTCTCTATCATCCGTGGTGCATTCAGGAAGGACACCACCCTACTAAAAACATGGTCCAATGTACATACCTCTCCACTCTAACCTCGGCAACCCTGGTATAGCCAAAGTTACGGTATTGACATGATAATCCATAATAGCGTGATAGGGCGACAACTAATGCATGTCTAAGATCGCGTCAAAGTCTACCATATTGAGTATCAGAAGGTCAACCCTTATCTCATAACCCCGATTGTGACCAACACGACCAATAGACATGGTCTACCACTATAGAATCCCTAACTACTGTTGACATATAAATAGGGGTATCTAAAGAATCACGAGACATATCCAATTATGAAGCAAAATAGGATGACACACACGAATAAGTGGAACCTGGATCAAATAAAATTGATGCATTCCTATGACAGATTAGAATAATACCTATGATGACAACATCTGATGCAATAGCCTTGGTCCTACCAGGAAAAATATAGCAACAAGCCTAGCCTCCCCCTCTAGAAAAACTTCTACCCGCCTGACCTCCACCCCTAGCTGGTTGTGTAGGTGGAGTAGCAATTGGAGTAGCAACCATGGGCTATGTACCCTGCAGAGGTACACCCCTCCTAAGTTTGGGACATTCCCTTACCATATGCTTAGTATCACCACACTCGAAACAACCTCCCTACGGGTGTGGTTGCTGGAAGCCTGGAACCGAGTCTGACCCGATCGGCTAGAATGACCGCTATAGGCACCCTGCGTAGGAGGTACATTGGAAAGTGGCTGTGCAAAATGGGTGCTTTGAGGTCCCTGAATAGTTGGAGCACTACGAGTAGTCTGAAGCGTATAATGAATTGGTCGGCTGACATAATCTCCGCCATGAAGAGCTGAAACTGCAGAGCAGAAACCACTAAATCCTCCAGAATCTCGAGGCCTCTTGGCCTCCCTATCCCCTCTTTCCGGGTCACGGATACTCTCCAACCTCCGAGCAATTTCCATAACTTGCTGGAATGGAGTATCAGTCTCCAACTCTTGCGCCATCCCAAATCCGAGACCATAAATGAGCCCCTCAATGAATCTGTGAACTCTCACTCTAACAGTAGAAACTAAAGCCGGTGCATGATGGGATAACTCACTAAACCTTATAGCGTACTCAGACACCGACATAGTCCCGTGGCGCAACTGCTCAAACTCGATGCACAACGCATCCCTAAGGGTCTATGGGGTGAACTCCTAAAAATTTAGATCAGAGAACTGAGCCCAAGTAAGTGGTGCTGCATCAGCTACTCGACTCTTCTCATAAGCCTGCCACCACCTATATGCCGATCCTGTCATTTGAAAAGTAGTGAGGGCGACCCTACTTACCTCCACTATGCCCATAGTGCGAGAATACAACGACATTAGTCAAGAAAACCCTGCGCATCCTCAAAAGCTGCACCACTGAAAGTAAGAGGAAAATACTTCTTGAACCTCTCAAGTCTCTTCTGTTCCTCCTTTGTGCCACTGGCCTAACCTCAGGCTAAATAGCGATCACAGGCTAAACCGGCATAACACTCGAAACTTGATTGATATAGGCCCGGTTCTCTAGAGTACGTGCGGCGGGAGTCTAAGCTCCTCCCTTATCCCGAGAAGCAGCTGGTGCAACTAGGATCAATCCCGTCTGAGCCAAAGTATCAAACATGCTCAGGAAATGTGCCAAAGTCTCATGGAGTCCAGGGGTAGCAACATGCATCTCGGGTGCCTGCTCCCTAACCGGAGCTACTGGTGGATCCTCAGCCGCTGCTCTAGAAGGTGTTCTAGCTGTAGCACGTTCCCCTCTTCGGCCTCTATCCCGACCCTAGCTTATCGCTTCTCTAGTAGGGGCGCGGGTGTCTGCTCAAATAATGCGGTATTGCGTGTCCTCACCATCTGTGAGAGAATAGAAAGACAATGGCTTATATTCCTAAATAAAAAAATATGCATGATAAGGAGTGAAAGAAGTGGAGTTTCCTAATAATTCCGTAGCCTCTCGAAGATAAGTACAGATGTCTTCGTATGATTCGCAAGACTCTACTAAACTTGCTTATGACTCGTAAAACTTATGAACCTAGAGCTCTGATACTAACTTGTCACGACCTAAAATCCACCTTAAGGATAGTGATGGCACCTAGTTCTTAGGAAGGTAAACTTAACACATACAAAGATTTAATAGAAGTAAACAATTTAGTTATTAAATTAAACTATAAATGATATAATAAAGTTGAAACTGAACCATAGTCATACATCCCCAAAACCGATAGTATAAAGTCATAATCTCTATCGAAATACACTATAAATCTCTAAATGCAACACTATTATCGAATTCAAATGCCAATATTAATGAAAGACAACAGAAGGTGATTCCGAGGCATGCGAGCGAGATGGAAGGTATACCTTGAAGTCTCCTCAGCAACTCAAAAGCAACTAGCTAACATCTGCCACGCTCTGAAGTACCTGGATCTACACAAAAATGTGCAGAAGCGTAGTATGAGTACACCACAAATGGTACCCAGTAAGTATCAAGACTAAACTCGGTGGAGTAGTGACGAGTTTCAAGTCAAGACCCTCACTAGACATAAAAACCTGTGCATGATATAAATATATAGCTAACAACAGAAAGCAAAATAAATAAATAAATGGAAACAAAGAGTATAAATGCAATTAAACATCAAAAATAGTTAAAACACATTAAAAGTACAAGTGAAATCAGTTAAAGAAAACAAATAATAGTCCAAATAATCATACCGTTCCAACTGAAGACTTACAAAAAGAATCACCCTGAGGTACCACACCTGATAATCACAAATCACAAGTCACAAATCACAAATCTTCCTTATAACGCCGCGTGGGTTTCACATATATAAATTTTTTTCCCAAAATAGCTTCACGCGCATAAACCTTCTTATCTTGCTACGTGTGCTTCAAAATGAAGTAATTCCCCTTGCTAGCAACACACGCATAAATCCCCCTTATCTCGCCGCATGCGCATGAATTCACACCACCCTAATGCTGTCACATGAGCATCTCATCACAACACAACAATCAACTTGCATCACATGTGCTCATATGCCACAATATTTGCAAAAAAAAAAATTACTAATATCACAACAATACATAGCCTACGGTTGAACAACTATATGCGCAAGAATTTCAAAAACACAATGAAACGGGGAATAACTTAACAATGGAATGTTTCCCATATAACAACAACTTCAATTCAAGGTATATTAATAACCTAAGAGTCTAAACCGATCAATTACCACATATAAGCCCGTGTACACACTCGTCACCTCGTGTGCACGTCTTTCACATAATTCAAATAATGCAATTACACTTAAATCCTACAGGGAAGTTCCCCTACACAAAGTTAGGCACGATACTTATCTCAATTAGGCCAAATCAACACTCAAAAACAATATTTTCTTTAAAATTCACCTCCGAACGGCTGAAATCTAACAAAAAACAACTTAATATCATCAAACAATGCAAAAGAAACCAATTGCGATAATTAAAGTTAAGATCTTTACACAATTTCCCAAAATTCAACAAAAGGTCAACCCCAGGTCCGCCCGATCATAACCCCAGTCCAAGGGTAGATCTACTGCCCATAACCCCACAAGTCCATATATGTGTTTTGTTTTCAAATCCGAGCCCAATTCGACTCTCAAATCTCAAATTTTTGTTTTTCAAAAAATTGAAAAAATTTCCCAAAACTTCTCTTCAAATTTCCATAGATTAGATGTTAATCTCATAAACAATCATGTAATATAATTGCAATTGGATCAATATCACTTACCCAATAGTTGTGTATGAAAATCTCTCCGTAAAATCGCCTCCTACCAAGTCTAGGATTCAAAAATGTGATAAATAAAGTTAAGTCCCGAAATCCGAACTTTATGTTTAGCTGCGGATGCCGCAAATGCGACCATCACAATTGCGAACCCTCACAATTGCAGCACAGGGATTGCAAAAGCGAACCCTGACAGCCCACCTAGATGTCGTAATTGCGACAAAGGTTCACAATTGCGATTGCAGCCTACATCACAAAAAGCGACCAAATGGTCGCAAATGCGACTTGACCCAACTCCGCACTGACTTTGCAAATGCAATAAGGGCATTGCAATTGTGACATCTGAACCTCCCCTGCCCTCTTCGCAATTACTCGCAATTGGGATAGCTGAAGCACCAGCACACCATCAGCCTGAAGCAAATTCAAACTAATTCGAAATACGTTCGAAACTCACCCGAGCACTCGGGGCTCCATACCAAACATCCACACAAGTGTAAAAATATCATATAAACTCGCTCGCGCTATCAAAACACCAAAATAACATCTGAAACCACGAATCAAACATCAAAACACATAGAAAATTATAATAAACTCTTGAATCGCTAGAAACACAACGATGCATCTGAGTCCTATCAAACTAACTCGGAATGATACCAAACTTTGCAGACAAGTTCCAAACAAAAAATGGACCTACTCAAAGTATCGAAACATCAATCCGAACCCGATAGCCATAAAATCAACCTACGGTCAAACATAGGATATTTCTAAATCTTCAAATTGCCAACTTTCGGCAAAACAAGCCAAATCAATCTAGGAACCTCCGAATTTAGTTTTTCCATACGCCTAAGTCCAAAATCATCATAGGAGCCTATTGGAACCATCAAAATACCGATATGGGATAGTTTTTACAAAAGTCAAATCTCAATTACCATTTCTAGCTTAAGCTTCTAAACCAAGAAGCAAAGGATCCAAGTCATTCGGAAACTTTTCCGAAAGAAAACCAACCATCCTCGCAAGTCATAAAATCACAAATACACACATGGGAATCTTTCAAAAGGGGAAACATGGCTCAAATACATAAAAACGATCGGTTCGGGTCGTCACGACGAGTCAGCCTGCGGACGTCCCGAATCTAGCCAAATTAACTTAATATAATCAATAAAACTCATAAAAAGCGATTCCAAATGATAAAGATAAGTTTTTTTTTTTACCAAAATCATAAAGTCAACTAAAAAATCCAACCTCGGGAACGCACCTCGGAACCCGATCAAACTCACAAATTTCGATCTTTTGATACGAGTCCAAATATATGTGTTACATCCAATTCCTACCACAAATCGACCCTCAAATAATCAAGTCTCACTTTTCAATAATATAGACTAAAATTCCCAAATTTTACCTTAAATTCACATAATCTAGATGAAATAATCTAAGGGTAATCACTATCTATCATCAAAATTGAATAAATTTCACTTACCTCTTCAATTGTAGTGACAAGTCTCTCAAAAATCGCCCCTAGCTTAGCTCCACAACTCCAAAAATGAGAGATCCCTTTGAGTATAAAACCTGTCCAGCAAAACCGCACCTGCAGTCCATATAGTTGCGCCTGCGATACCGCATCTGTGGAAAAACCATCACAGATGCAAAAATGACTTAGCCTCCCGACTTGCCGGTTCTGCAAACTCCAAGTTGTATCTACGGCTCTGCTTCTGCAGAAGCTCCCTCGCACCTGCGATTGAGCATATGCGCTCAATAGTCCCACTTGCAGACACAGCCTACCCTAGCTAAACTCCTTCTGTGTTAATCAGCTGAACCTGTGTCTCCGCATCTACGGCCAAGCCCTCAGCAGATGCGAAAACACCAGAAGCCTGAACCTTCAGCAATGCACTTACGTCCACAAATGGTCTAAACTTTATCTGCAACATCCCCGGGACCCTCAGGACCCTCTCCTAACATACCAACCAATCCCAAAACATAAGTCGGACCTATGCGAGGCCTTGAGTCATACCAAACAATATCAAAACTGTGAATCACACCCCAATTCAAGCCTAAGGAAACTAATGAACTTTCCAAAATTAAAACTTATGCCGAAGAATCCTAAACAACTCGGAATGACCTCAAATCTTACATGCAGGTCCCAAATGACACAACAGACCTATTCCAACTCCTGGAACCAAAATCCGAACCCGATATCAACAACGTCAGCTCTCGGTCAAACATATCAACTTTCCAAACCTTCAACTTTTTAACTTTCATCAAAAAGTACCAAACCAACCTACGGACCTCAAAATCTAGACCCGGATGAAACCAACCTATTGGATCCATCAAAACTCTATTCCAGAGTCGCCTACAGAAAAGCCAAATTCTGATTAACTCTTTCGTATTAGGCTTCCAACTTGGGACTAGGTGTCTTAATTCACTTCGAAACTTCTCCGAAATTAAACCAACTACCTCGGAAAGTCACGAAACCTCAAATACACATAGGTAATGCATCAAATAGGGGGAATGGGGCTAAAGTACTCAAAATGACCGGCCAGGTCGTTACATTCTCCCTCTCTAAACAAACGTTCGTTCTCAAACGGGTCTAGAATCATACATGGAGTATCAAAAAAGGTGAGAATATCTGCTCAGCATCTCCTGCTCGGTCTCCTAAGTTGCCTCCTCAAGTGGCTGATCTCTCCACTAAACCTTCACCTATCCTATATTTTTCAACATCAACTTTCGAATCACCTATCCAGAATGGCTACCGGTTCTACATCATAAGTCAAATCCCCATCTAACTAAGTCCGAAACATATGACGGATCACAATAATACTTCTAGAGCATCGAAACATGTAATACTGGGTGAACTCTCGAAAGACTAGGTGGCAAGGCAAGCCTGTAGACCACCTCTCACACTCTCTCAAGCACCTCAAAAGGACCAATGTACCTATGTCTTAACTTACCTTCCTCCGAACCTCATCACACCCTTTATGGGCGAAAGTCTAAGAAGAACCTTCTCACCCACCATATATGCAACATCACGAGTCCTCTTGCTAGCATAACTCTTCTGCCTAGACTACACTGTACGAAGTCGCTCCTGAATCAACTTCTCCATCTCCAAAGAATCACGAGCCAAGTTAGTGCCCAACAACCTAGCCTCCTCAAGCTCAAACCAACCAATCGGAGAAAAACATCACCTCCTATATAAGGCAATCATAAGGAGCCATCTGGATACTTAAATGATAGTTGTTGTTATAGGAAAACTTTGCTAATGGAAGAAACTGATCCCATGGACCTCCGAAATCAATGACAGGAACGTAATATGTACTCCAAAATTTGGATAGTGCACTCGAACTGCCCGTTTGTCTGTGGATGAAATATCGTATTCAGTTTGATCTGTGTGCCCTGCTGTCACTGTATTGCCCTCCAAAACTGTGATGTAAACTACGTGCCTTGATTCGAGATAATAGACACAGGCACACCATGAAGGTGAACAATCTCCCCAAAATATAAATTCAAGCTAACTGATGTGAAGAATAGGTAGTCACGACTGGAATGAAGTGTGATGACTTGGTCAGTCTGTCCATAATGACCCGGACTGCGTCGAATCTCCTTAAGGTCCGTGGAAGTCCAACTATGAAATACCTCGTGATACACTCCCATTTCCACTCCGGAATATCAAGCTTCTAGAGCAAACCACGGGGTCTTTGATGCTCGTACTTCACCTGCTAATAGTTCAGACACCGAGCAACAATATCTTCTTCACCCTCGGCCACCAATAGTGCTTCCCCCAATCATGAGACATCTTCACAGCCCTCGGATGGATGGAATACCGCAAACTATGGGCCTCCTCAAGTATCAACTCTCGCAACCCATCCATATTTGGAACACAGATCTGACCCTACATTCTCAATACCCTATCATCTCCAATAGTAACCTCCTTAGCATCGCCGTGGTGCATCGTTTCATTTAGGAAAAGCAAGTGAGAATCATCATACTGACGTGCCTTGATGCGCTCAAACAAAGAAGACTGTGAAACCATGAAAGCAAGAACCCGGCTAGGCTCCGAAATATCCAACCTCACGAACTGATAGGCCAAATCCTAAACATCCAATGCTAACGGTCTCTCCCAACTAGAATGTAAGAAAGACTCCCCATGCTCTCAACCTTACTGCTCAAAGCATCGGCTACCTCATGGCCTTTCTCGGGTGGTAAAGAATGGTGATATCATAGTCCTTTAGTATCTCAAACCCCCACCCTGTTGACTCAATATCAGATCCTTTTTTCTTGAATAATAGCTAGAGACTCGTGTGATCTGTGAACACCTCACATGACACGTCAAAAAGATAATGTATCCAAATCTTAAGTGCGTGAACAATGGATGCCAGATCCAAATCATTAACAAGGTAGTTCTTCTCATGGGGCTTCAACTGACGTGAATCATAATCAATAACTCTACCCTTCTGTATCAACAAACATCCAATGCCAATCCGTGAAGCATCACCATAGACTGTATAAAAACCCAATCCCGAAGGTAAAACCAGAACTGGAGCTGTAGTCAAGGCAATTTTGAGCTTCTGAAAGCTCTCCTTACACTCTTCGGACCGTCTAAATGGGGCACCCTTCTGGGCCAATCTAGTCAAAAGTGCAGCAATAGACGAGAAACCCTACACAAAACTACAACAATACCTAGTGGACCCAAGAAAGCTCCGGATCTCAAAAGCAGAGGATGGTCTAGGCCAATCTGAACTGCCTTAATCTTCTTTGGATCCACCTTAATCGCCTCAATGGACACCACGTGACCCAAGAATGCCACCGGGTCAAGTGAAAACTCACACTTGGAGAACTTAGCATATAACTTCTTCTCCCTCAAAGTATGGATCAAGATCCTCAAGTGCTGCTTATGATCCTCCCAGCTGCGAGAATACACCAATACATTATCAATGAAAACAATGATGAAAGAATCGAGATAGTGCTGAAATACACTATTCATCAAGTGCATAAAAGCTGCTGAGGCATTGGTCATCCCAAATGACATCACCAGAAACTCAAGTGACCATGGAGAGTCCTGAAAGCCATCTTTGGAATATCTGAAATTCGGATCTTTAACTGATGGTACCCCGATTTCAAATCAATCTTCGAGAATACCTTAGCACCCTAAGGCTTATCAAACAAATCATCAATCTGTAGTCAATACACATCCTCATACTAGCACTGATGCACCCCAAGATGACATACTAGGCCTAATGAAACCCTTATCAAGCAACTCTTGAAGCTCTTCCTTCAACTCCACTGGTGCCAGGCGATATGGTGGAATACAGATAGGCTGAGTGCCCAGCACCAAGTCAATACCAAAATCAATTCTCCCTATCAGGTGGCATGCCTGATAGGTCTTCTGGAAACACATGTGGGAACTCTCTCACTACTGGAACTGGCTCCACGGTAGGAATATTAACATTAGCATCCCTCACAAAGGCAAAATACTCCAAATATCCCTTCTCAATCATCCGTTGAGCCTTCAAATAAGAAATTACTCTATTGGGGACAAGACCGAGGGAGCCTTTCCACTCCAACCTTGGCAACCCCGGCATTGCCAATATCATGATCTTAGCGTGTAGATACATGCACATACATAACGAGGCATATCCAAATAACAAGCAAAGTATGATGACACATATGAATAAGTGGAACCAGGGTCAAACAACACTAAAGCATCCCTCTGGCACACTGAAAATAATACCTAGGATTATGGTGTCAGAAGCAACTGCCTCTAGCCTGGTGAGAAAATCATAGCAACGGGCGTGACCACCGCCTGACAGACCTCCCCCTCTATGGTGACCTTGAACTGACTGAGCCCTACCCCTAGCTAGCTATGCAAATGGTGCAGCTGCTGGTGCTGAAATCATAGGTTGTGAGCTCTACTATGGAACCCTACTCAGCAGTTTGGAGCAATCCTTCTTGAGGTGGCTTGAGTATCCACACTCGTAACAACCCATCCTCTGAGGCTTCTGACCCTGATAACCCGTATAACTGCCTGTAGGACCCTGAGTGGATGGAGCACGATAAGAACTCTGTGCCAGCAACGCACTGAATGAAGACTGAACTGGGCGCGCACTGTATGAACTGTGGCTAACTGAGGAACCACGTGAAATCTGACGAGATGCCTGAGCGGGCCTAAAAAGACGACCCCTGCTGTAATGTGACTGGCCTCTAGATGAGGCACTACTGAAACCACCCGAACCACGAGGCCTCTTGGCCTCGCGCTCCTCGCGCTCAAGCCTTGAAACCTGCTCCAAACCCCTAGCAATCTCAACCACCTGATCAAGCCTATCATCTTTCTCGCCCTTTTGAGCCAAAGTATAACGCAAACCATAGTTGAGGCTATCAATGAATCTCTTGATTTTTTTTCTCTCTCTCTCTGTGGGAACCAACCATACTACATGACGTGCCGAATTTGCAAATCTTATCTCGTACTGAGTCACAGTGATACCCTCCTGGCATAGTTGCTCAATCTCCTTAAGCAGCTTCTCTCTTCGACTCTCTGGAACAAACTTCTCTAAGAAGAGAACTGAGAACTCATGCCACATAATTGGTGCTGCATCTGCTGGCTTGCCTGAATCATAGGTCTACCACCACCTGTAGGCTACCTCTGTTAGCTGAAATGTAGTAAATGCAACTCCACTAATATCCATAATACCCGATGTGCGAAGAATCCGATGGCACCAATCCAGAAAAATCTGAGCATCCTTTGACTCTCCTCCACTAAACTCGAGAGGGTCAAGCCTCTTGAACTTCTCCAACCTCTTCTGCTCCTCATTGGACATAGGTGGACCAACCTCGGCCCGAGCAGCAACAACTGGTTGAACTAGTAACGCCCCTGGTGTCTGATAACCTTGAGCTAGCTGCTCTAGAGTACGGGCGGCGGGAGGCTGGGCTCCTACCCCAGCTTGTGAGATAGCTGGTGCAACTGGTATCGTAACCGCCTGAGCTAGGCTCGTACGCAATCATGATATGAGCCAAAGTCTCCTAAAGACTAGGTATAAGATTAGGTACTACCGGTGTCTGAGCTGGTCCCACCGGCTCAACAATATCCGGAACCTGCTTCCCCACTGGAGTGACTGGTGGCTCTATAGGTTCTTCCCTCGCTATAGTGCAAGCCTCACCTCGATCCCGACCTCTTGACTACCTGGTGGTACTGGTGCCTGTCCGCCTGATCTAGCTGAACATTTCCTCACCATCCATGATAGAATAGAAGAGTAATGTTCAAACTTCAAAAACAACAAATTCGCACGACAAAAATGCAAGAAAATAAACTTCCTATTCGGTAGTCTCTCAAAGATAAGTACAGACGTCTCCATACCTATCCATAAGACTCTACTAAACTTGCTCATGACCTGTATAACTTATGAATCTAGGGCACTAACTTGTCACAATCCAAAACCTCCATCCGGTTGTGATGGCCCCTAACTCACTTGCTAGGCAAGCTAAACATGATAAGAACGAAATATAAATACTAAAATGATAAGATGATACAAGTCTAATGTCTCAACATAACATAATAACGCTAATACATGATAAATCCCTCAAAACCGGTAAATACAGAGTCATGAGCTCTAAAACGAAAAGACAAGTCTGAAAGGCTAAATAACAATACTATCTGAAATAAAGAAAACATTACAATATGGAAAGTGACGCCAACACTACAGTCGAGAATGCAGCTCTACCTCGTCTCTAGGGTGATCAACTCAGCTATAAGCCTCAACTACCGATGACTGGGTCCAACACCTGGATCGGCACAATTAAGTGCAGAGTATAGTATAAGTACAACCGACCACATGTACTCAGCAAGTATTATAACTAACCTCGGTGAGGCAATAAAAGCAAGAATTATAAATGATACTCGCTATAACCTGTACAGCTCATAAATTCAACAAGTACAAAATAAGACTATGATCAAGACATAAAGCATAGAAAGAACCATCTTGGTGTACACAATTCCTTAGGCACTCGCTTAGTTAATGATCCAGCATATAAAGATGATATGCAAGTAAATCAGGTAAATAACCAAGAAAATTGCAAGTAAAGATGAAATGCAATAGCAAAAACAAAAACTGGCCAGCTTTCCCTCAATATTTCCATAACCGTACCAAATCATTGTTCAGGTTTTCCCAAATCCGCGTGTACACCATCAAGAAGAAACACGAGAGGGTGATCCTAAGGTGACAGATCCATATCCACACGCTGCACGGCGTAGTCACGTGCAATAATCATAATTCTCCCGGCGTAGTCACAGGCTCAACAGCACAATCCGCTCTGCCTGGTCATAGGCTCAACACACAATCCGCCCGGCATGGTTATAGGCACAATATCACAATCCGCACGGCGTGGTTACGTGCTACCAATCCTAACCATATCACACAAAAAGCAGATTTACAAGAATACAAGTATATGATTAATGAATATTAGAGTTTATACTCCTAGACTAGTATAAATAACATCCTAAGGTGTATGTATGTGCAAAGTGTTCTATCATAACTCAAATCGGCAATTTTATTACGGAAATAGGAATTATCAAGTTCAATTAAGAAATTAACCTTTATGTAACCTCAAACATGGATCAAATAGCTCATAACAGGGTTACAAATATGAGAAACATCACAACATAAAGCTTAACAATTAATTGAAGGCATATTTAACCTAAGCACTACTCCGAGGATGGATAAATACCCCGGTACTCGCACATGGGCTCAACCCCACATATATGCACCACCCATAGCGCGTAGCTATCATAAATAACTCAAGAAACTAGTGCCTCAACCAAGTTTTGGTAAGATACTTACCTCAAGCAAGCCAAATAAGTACTCTAAGAAGCCCTTCACTCACAAGTCAATCTCCAGGTAGCCAGAATCTTGTCATATTTACTTAATATAATCAATAAAAGTTATAGGAAGCGATTCCAAATGATAAAACTAAGACCTTTAACCAAAATCATAAAATTAATCCCGGACGCGCACCTCAAAACCCAACCAAACTCACAAATTCTGAACACCTATTTTTATAAGGGTCCAAATATATGTGTTTGATCAAATTCTAACCATAAATCGACTCTCAAATCATCAAATCTCACTTCCAATAACATAGTCTAAAATTCTCAAAGTTTTACCTTATATTCACATAATCTAGATGAAATAATATAAGGGTAATCATTATCTATCATCAAAATTGAATAAACTTCACTTACCTTTTCAATTGTAGTTAAGAGCCTCTCAAAATCGCCCCTAGCCGAGCTCCACAACTCCAAAAATGAGAGAAATAACCAACCATTCGAATATAAAACCTGTCCAGCAAAACCGCACTTGCGATCCATATAGTCGCTCTTGCAACACCGCATCTGCAAAAAACCATAGGACATGCGGAAATGACTTAGCCTCCTGACCTGCCACTCCTGCGAAATCCAAGCTGCATTTGCGGCTCCACTTTTGCGGAAGCTTCCTCGCACCTGCACTCAATAGTCCGTACTTGCGAACACAGCCTACCCTAGCCATACTCTGCTTTTGCAATCAATAAGCTGCACCTGCAGCTCTACATTTGTGGCCAAACCCTCCGCAAATGCTAAAACACTAGAAGCCTGAACCTTCAACAATGCACCTAAGTCCACAAATGGTACGAACTCAACCTGAAACACCCCCGGGACCCTGTCCAAACATACCAACCAATCCCAAACATAACTCGGACCTACCCGACGCCTCAAATTGCACCAAACAATATCAAAACTACGAATCGCACCCCACTTCAAGCCTAAAGAAACTAGTGAACTTTTCAAATTCAAAACTTACGTCGAACAAGCGTAAACAACTCGGAATGACCTCAAATATTTCATGCAAGTCCCAAATGACACAACGGATCTCTCCAACTCCATGAACCAAAATTCAAACTCGATATCAACAAAGTCAACTCTCAGTCAAACCTATCAATCTTTCAAACCTTCAACTTTCTAACTTTCGTCAAAAAGTACCAAACTAACCTATGAACCTCCAAATCCAAATCCGCACGTATGCCTAAGTCCAAAATCACCATACGAATCTATTCCGGAGTGGCCTACACTAATGTCAAACTCTGATCAACTTTTTCAACTTAACTTTCTAACCTTGGGACTAAGTGTCCCAATTCACTCCGAAACTTCCCCGATAATCAAACCAACTTGCCCGGAAAGTAATGAAACTTCAAACGTACATAAGTAAATCATCAAATAAGGAAAACGAAGCTAAAATACTTAAAACGACCGGCCGAATCGTTACCAGGACCAAAAAGGGTTTAAAAGGCCCCAAAGAGCAAAAACAAAAATCTTTCAGTTCTCTCCTATTCTCTATTAAATAAATAACGTTCATGATCAAGATAGGATGAAGAAACAAATGAACTAAAGGGGATCTAAATTACTGTGATTTCCTCTAGCATGTAGTCAAAAGCTAGGTTGATGTTATTTGGGACTCCAAGAAATATCTTTTCTGTCAAACAGTTTGGCCCCTGCACATCACATCATTAGATCTTTTCACCCTGAATCATCGCTAGACAATTCCAAACGGCCACAATGGGATGCCCAATATTCTTCAAATGTCCTAAATCCCATGGATTAGAATTATATATACGGAGGCAAGACCAACTAAGCATATCCATCGTCCTTCAATTGCTACAATGATTTAATTTAGGGGTCGTTTGATAGGATGCATAAGAATAATGCTGAATAAGGTGTATTAGTAATGTTGAATAAGATGAATTAGTTATGCTTGCATTAGTTATGCTGACATATTTCTTATTCATTATTTGGTTTGATGTATTAAAGCATTGCACAATTTCTAAAAGAATTGTATGTTACAAAAATACCCTCATAAACAGTCCATCACTTTATCTTTTTAAAAGAAACATATTTTGAGGAATATTTTTATATGAAAAATTTTTAAAAGATTTATTTGATATGTCTACCTATATTCTAGTGTAGAACTAAATATTTATTAATAAAAAAAGAAATATGCTAAGTATTTGTGTATTTACTAGGGATATAATTTTATTTTTCACTTTCATGGATTATTTTAAACTTGCATTAGTATAATAGCATATTTTAATCAAGCATAAATTTTGAAGGACAATTTTATCTTTAACTAAGCTAATGCATGCATTAAAACCCGTTGCATTGTTAATGCCATAGTTTCTTATGCATTAGTTATGAATAGGATAATATCAAATAGGGTGTATAACTAATGCTTGCATAACTAATGCATAAGTTCAAAAGGTATATCAAACAAGGTATTATTAATACACAAAGCTAATGCTTGCATTATTTTATCTAATGCATCCTACCAAACGACCCTTAAAGCTATCACTTTTGACTAAAGAAATAGTGTACGGATAACGCAAGAACTACCTGTCAGAGTTAAATAAATACGTCCCAATTTCAAGCAAATTAGGAGCGACTAAAATTGTTGTTGTTCGTATAGATTTATTAAACCTGTCACGGTAAAATAAATTGATTTCTTGTTTACCCCTAAAATAATACAGTTAAATTTATTACGGAGTTTATAGAAAATGAGACTTAGAAATTAAATTTGAAGAAGATGACAAGTATGACTACGAGCGCAATGTCTCCGAGGACATAATTTAAACAATGTAAAAGAGCAAATAAAGCTGTTTAATTGAGAGAAAAAATGAAATATAGCATATGTTTTGCCAAACTTTTCATGTCCTATAATAATTGTTGAGCCTGCTATTTATAGTTATACATAGGGAAACAAGATCTTAAGATCAAGCTCCACTTAAAAGAAAATAAAAGAGTCATCGATGAATATGTAACAGCACGCTATGAATGCAAATATTCTCTGGAACGGTTGTCTATTTAATGTGAAAGAATATTCTCTCATTGAATGTTATCCGATGGAAAATACTCAATCTGCTCCCGTTAACTTTGCTCCTTTCGGGATTTACCCGATGTCGATTGCAATTATTGTTCCCAGTATCGGTTGTTTTGGCTCGCCTTTTACCTGTCTTTGGTTCCACGTGTCATGCCATCATTCGACCATTTATTATAAACCAATTTTACCCCATAGATTTCTCTAATGCAATAAAAATGTCATGACCCCAAATCCCCTCCGTAGAATGTTGTGACGGCACCTAGTGTCTAGGACTAGGTAAGCCTAACAATACGCGGAAACATCAAATAAAAACTTGAAATTCAAAACTTCAACAATTTCATCAATAGGCTATAATCTCAATATGTAAAATAACCCAGTGAGATATAAGTCACAAGCTATAGATACAATGCTGAACAATCCTATACATCACTGTCTATCAAAAACATAAAGAAATAAGAAAAACAGGGTAGAAGGGGACTCCGAGGCCTGCGGACGCGGGCAAGTGTACCTTGAAGTCTCCAAAGCAGAAACATAATGCCCTAATACTGAGGCTGATAGGATGTTCCCGGATCTGCACAAACATGTGCAGAAGCATAGTTTGAGTACACCACAACGGTACCCAATAGGTGCCAAGCTTAACCACGGTAGAGTGGTGACGAGGTTAGGTCAAGGCCTTCTGGAGATAATAAGAAACAATACAAAAGATATAATGATATAATGAAAATGACAGGGAATTGAACAACAAAGAATTTACGGGAAATAACAACATGGAAGTGAACAATAAAGAATTTACAGAAAATAACAACACGGAATCAAGGAAAAGCTAATACAACACGAAAGGAAAATAAGAATTTTACATGTTAAGGAAACAATAACTAGCAATACAGCAAATAAAGAAAATTAACATGGGCACTCCCGAAGTACCGCCTCGTAGTCCTAAATCCTAAAAACAAATAACAGTCTTTTCTTGTATCACTGCGGGAGCCTTTATATTTGGTTTTGAAAATTATTTTTCCGAAATAGCATCCCCCGTTTTAGTCCACCTTATCACACCCCATGGCTTCTAGTAGTTCTCCAACTAGCCACGCGCATGAAGCCCACCTTATCTCATCGCATGCGTTTCAACACCCAGACCTTATATCACCACATGCGTATCAATAATTACAACGACACGGCAGAAACCTCGTGCGACAATATCAACCGCACGGTAGAAACCTCATGCAACAATAACAATAGCACGGCAGGCACCTCGTTCAAACAACCAAATAATCACCTCAACAATAACACGAAAGCCAAGACACAACAACTAAGTAAATGATATTTCACAACTTAAACCTTTCCTCAAAATAACCACGGCCTTGCAATTGAACACCAAACTCAACAACAAGATATTTCAAGGACAACAATTTCAAGTAAGGAGTTCCACAGTTAAGTAAGGAATACAGAAATCAAGAAAAGCAAGATATTCACCTAAACATGTGATACAAGTTGCAATATGAGATAAGACAAGTAGAAATGTAAATTTAGACTAAACATGATGACTACAACATGCTAAAGTAACTCAATTAAGGCATAAAAAGGAAACTACTTAGCAAAAATCAAAATTTAAACATTTAGCCCGTGTATGCACTCATCACCTTGCGTATGCAGCCTTCACATATCACAAATTATTACCAAAATACCAAATCCTAAGGGGAATTTCTCCCACACAAGGTTAACCAAGTCACTTACCTCAAACCACACTCAATCAATCAATTAGAAGGTCTTTACCTTGATTTTCTAACTCCGAACGGCTCGAATCTAGACCAAATAATTTCATACTATAAATATAACTATAGGAAACTAATTTAAATAATGAAATAGTTATCTTAGCTATGAATTGAAAAATTGCTCCAAAAAGTCGACCCGGACCCACATCTCGGAACCCGACCAAAATTATAAAATCTGAACACCCATTCGATAGCGAGTACAACAATACAAGAATTATCCAAATCCGACCTCATTTAGCCCTTCAAAACCAAAAAACTTGGTCTAAGAACTTCTACACTTTTTCCCCAATTTTTCCACCCCAAATCTCTAATTACATAATGAAATCAATGATAGTTTAGTGAAATTTAATAAAAAACGAGTGAAGAATCCTTACCCCAACACTTCCTATGAAAATCCCTCAGAATCTCGCCTTAATCCGAGATCTCAAAGTCCAAATGTGAAATAAGAGAATGAACCTTCGTTTTGAAATTTAAGTTCTGCTGTCTTTTTATCCTTAATCGTGAAGGCGGGAAATGCCTCGCGTTCGCGAAGCACAAAAATGATACAGCCCAGATTCCTCTTACGCAAACGCGAGGGACCACTAGCAAACACGGTGGCCAAGGGTTCTCAAGCTTCACGATCGCAGAGCCTTTCTCGCGAACGCGTAGACCACGCGTGAGTCTTACCGAGGCTGCCTTCCTCATCGCGAACGCGTAACATAGTCCGCGAAGAGCACCAACTCCTACCCTTCGCGAACGCATGGACATCTTCGCGAACGCGAGGTAAACTTCCAGTAGATCTCTGAAGACTCAACGCAAACACGTAGGAAGGACACCAGAACTGAGAAAAACCAGCAACTTCAGATATTCTTCAAAGTTCCGAAATGCACCGAATATGGTCCGAATCACACCCAAGGTCCTCGGAACCTCAACCAAACATACCAACAAGTCCTAAAACACGATACGAACTTAGTCGAGACCTCAAATCACATCAAACAACATTAAAAATACGAATCACAATTCAAGCCTAAGAACTTATGAACTTCAAAATTCCAAAACCAACGCCGATTCATACCAAAACAACTCTGATTGACACCAAATTTTACATACAAGTCATAATTGACATCAAGGACCAACTCCAACTTCTAGAATCAAAATCCGACCCCGATATCAAAAAGTCCACTACTGGTCAAACATTCCAAAATCTTCCAAATTTTCAACTTTCGCTAATCAACGCTGAAATGACCTACAGACCTCCAAATCAACATCCAGACACGCTCCAAACACTCAAATCACCATACGGAGCTATTGGACCCGCCAAAACTCTATTCCTGAGTCATCTTTACACACGTCAATCTATGGTCAACTCCTACGACTTAAACTTCCAATTTAGAGACTATGTGTTCCATTTCACTCCGAAAACTCTCCCGCGCCCGACACAGAGCGTCTCGGCAAGTCACGTAACCACAAAATGAAATAGAGGGAGAAACAAATAGGGAATCAGGGCTAATATTCTCAAAATGACTGGCCGAGTCATTACATCCCCCCTCTTAAAGCAAACGTTCCTCCTCGAACGAGTATAGAGACATACCTGAAGTGGTAAAAAGATGAGGATAATGGCTACACATATCATGCTTGGTATCCCAAGCTGCCTCCTCAACTAACTGACCTCTCCAGCGGACCTTAATTGAAGCAATGTTCTTCGACCTCAACTTTTGAACCCGCCTGTCCAAAATGGCCTTCGGATCCTCAACATATGACAAATCCTTGTCCAACTGGACTGAGCTGAAGTCTAATACATGAGCTGATCGCCATGATACTTCCGGAGCATAGAAACATGAAACACTAGATGAACTATAGCTAGACTAGGTGGTAATGCAAGTCTATAGCCCACCTCTCCAACCCTCTCAAGAATCTCAAAAGGTCCGACATAGCTAGGGCTCAGCTTGCCCTTCTTCCCGAACCTTATAACACCCTTCATTGGCAAAACTCGAAGAAAGACCCGCTCCCCAACCATGAATGCAACGTCGCGAACCTTCCGATCCGCATAACTCTTCTGTCTAGATTGGGCTGTATGAAGTTGATCCTGAATCAATTTAACATTTTCTGAAGCATCCTAAATCAAGTTTGTACCTAATAGCCTAGTCTCACCCGGCTCAAACCAACCCACCGAAGACTGGCACCGCCTACCATACAAAGTCTCATATGGGGCTATCTGAATGCTCGATTAATAACTGTTGTTGTAGGCAAACTCCGCAAGCGGCAAGAACTGATTCCAAGAACCCCAAACTCCATCACACACGCACGAATCATATCCTCCAATATATGAATAATGCGCTCGGACTGTTCATCCATCTGAGGGTGAAACGCTATACTCAACTCCACCCGAGTACCTAACTCATGTTATACGGCTCTCTAGAACCGCGATGTAAACTGCGTACCCCGTTCATAGATGAAGGATACCTGCACGCCATGAAGCCTGACAATCTCACGAATGTAAACCTGAGCCAGCTGCTCTGAAGAGTAAGTAGTCACCACTGGACTGAAATGAGCTGACTTGGTCAATCTATCCACAATCACCCAGACTGCATCGAACTTCCTATGAGTCCGTAGGAGTCCAAAAACAAAATTCATAGTGATCCGCTCCTATTTCCAATCTGGGATCTCTAGCTTCTGAAGCAATCCACCTGGCCGCTGATGCTCATACTTCAACTGCTGTCAATTTGGGCACCGAGCTACATACTCTACTATGTCCTTTATTCTCCTCCACTAATAATGCTGCCTCAGGTCCTGATACATCTTCGCGGCACCTGGATGAATGGAGTACTGTGAACTATGAGCCTCCTGGAGATTCAACTCACGCAATCCATCTACATTGGGCATACATAGCCTCCCTGTATCCTTAATACACCGTCATCTCTAATAGTGACCTCCTTGGCATCACCGTGTTGAACAGTGTCCTTGAGGACAAGTAGATGGGGGTCGTCATACTGATGCTCTCTGATACGATCATAAAGAGAAGACCGAGAAACCACACAAGCCAAAACTCGGTTCGGCTTAGAAACATCCACTCTAACAAACTGGTTGGCCAAGACCTGAACATCCAAGGCTAATGGCTTCTCTGCTACCGATAGATATGCTAAGCTGCCCAAACTCTCCGCCTTGCGACTCAAGGCATCGGCCACTAAATTAGCTTTCCCGAGATGATATAGAATGGTGATATCATAGTTCTTAAGCAACTCTAACCACCTCCACTGCCGCAAGTTAAGATCCTTTTATTTGAACAGATGTTGTAGACTCTGATGATTGGTGTAGACATCACAAGGGACACCGTACAAATACTGTTGTCAAATCTTCAAAGCATGAAGAATAGCTGCTAACTCGAGGTTGTGGACATGATAGTTCTTCTCATGCACCTTCAGCTGTCTAGACGCGTAGGCAATCACTCTGCCGTCCTGCATCAACACCGCTCCGAGACCAATGCGCGACGTATCACAATACACAGTATAAAACCTCGAACCTGTAGGCAATACCAATATTGGGGCTGTAGTCAAAGCAGTCTTGAGCTTTTGAAAGCTCTCCTCACTCTCCTCTGTCCACCTAAATGGAGCTCCCTTCTGGGTCAACCTGGTCATAGGTGCTGCAATAGACGAGAAACCCTCTACAAATTGACGGTAATACTCTGCCAAACCCAGAGAACTTCAGATTTCTGTAGATGAGGATAGTCTGGGCCAACATTGCACTGCTTCAATCTTCTTCGGATATACCTTGATCCCCTCACTTACATTGACCCAAAAATGCCACTGAATCTAGCCAGAATTCACACTTCAAAATTCTTGCATATAACTTCTTTTCTCTCAAGGTCTGAAGCACAGTCCTCTGGTGCTGCTCGTGATCCTCCGACTCCGGGACTACACCAGAATATCATCATTAAACACAATGATGGATGAGTTAAGATAGGGCTGAAATACACTATTCATCAAGTGCATGAATACTGCTGGGGCGTTGGTTAGCCCAAAAGGCATCGTAAAGAACTTGTAATGTCCATGCCGAGTCCTGAAGGCAGTCTTCGGGATATCTGGCTCTCGAATCTTCAACTGATGATAGCCTGAACGCAAGTCGATCTTAGAGAACACTCTAGCACCTTGTAGCTAACCAAATAGGTCATCAATACGTGGCAACAGATAAATGTTCTTCATTGTAACCTTGTTCAACTGGCGATAATCAATACACATACGCATAGAACCATCCTTCTTCTTTACAAATAAGACTGAAGCACCCCAAGGCGACACACTTAGCCGAATGAAGCCCTTATCAAGCAACTCTTGCAAATGTTCCTTTAACTCTTTCAACTCTGCTGGGGCCATACGATAGGGTGGAGTAGAAATGCGTTGAGTACCCGGTAACAAATCAATAACAAAGTCGATATCTCTGTCGGGTGGCATGCCCGAAGATTCGCCGGGAATACATCTAGATAATCCCTTACTACCGAAACTGACTCAACGATAGGACTATCAACACTGACATCTCTCACATATGACAGATACACATCACACCCCTTCTTAAACATTTGCTGAGCCTTTAAAAATGAAATAACTCTTCTAGGAACATATTCTAAAGTACCTCTCCACTCTATTCACGGTAGACCTGGCATAGCTAACGTCACTGTCTTGGCGTGACAATCAAGGATAGCATGATAGGGCGATAACCGGTACATGCCCAAAATAACATCAAAATCTACCATACTGAGCAACAATAAGTCAGTGCTGGTCTCAAAACCACTGGGAATAACTAAACACGACTGATATACATGGTCAACAACAATAGAATCTCCCACAGGTGTAGACACATAGATAGGAGAACTCAAAGAATCATGAGATACCCCTAAATACAGAGCAAAATAAGATGACACATATAAATAAGTGGAGCCTGGATCAAATAAGACTGATGCATCTCTATGACAGACTAGAACAATACCTGTGATGATTGAGTCAGAAGCAGCTGCCTCCGTTCTAGCAGGAAGAGCATAATATCTGGCCTGGCCTCCCCCTTTAGGGCGACCTCTGCCTGTCCGACCTCCATCTCTAGCAGGCTGTGCAGGTGGGGTGGCAGCTGGTGCAGCGACCATGGACTGAGAAGGCTGAGGAACCGATGGAATACACGGAGCCTAATTAGTCTGTAGAGGTGCACCCCTCCTGAATCTAGGGCAATACCTCACCATATGGTAAGTGCCACCACACTAAAAATAAGCTCCCAGAGGACGTGGCTGCTAAGGCTAGCTCGGGCCAGATCAGCTGGACTGACCGTTGAAAGCACCCCATGCAAGAGGTGCACTAGATAATGGTAGTGCATAATAGGGAGCCTGAGGCCTAGGAGTGGCTAGAATACCGCTGAAAGCTGGAAGTGGTGAATGAACAGGGCAACTCACATAGCCCCTACCATTACGAGCTGAAGCTGGGGCACGGATACCATTATATGTGCTAGACACTCGAGACCTATTGGTCTCCCTCTCCTCTCTCTCCCGAGTTAGTATACCCTCCAATCACCTAGCAATCCCAACTACCTGCTGGCATGCGATGTCCATCTTAAGGTCTCGAGCCATGCTAAATCTAATATTGGGGTTAGCCCCTCGATAAATCGACGGACTTGCACTTTAACAATAGCAACCAAGGCTAGTGCATGCCTAGCCAAATCACTCAACCGGAACGCATACTCCGACACAGTCATAGAACCCTGGCGCAACTGCTCAAGCTCTGCGCGCCATGCATCTCTGAGACTCTAGAGAATATACTCCCTCAAGAACATATCTGAAAACTGAGTCCAAGTGAGTGAAGTTTCCTCGGCTGGACTACCCAACTCATATGCTACCACCACTGATAAGCCACTCTTCTAAGATGGAACATAGTGAAAGCAACCCACTAGACTCCACAATATCGCAGGGTACGGATGATACAATGTCACTCCTCAAGAAAACCCTGGCATATTCTGACTCTAAGCCACTAAAAGTAAGAGGGTGGTACTTCTTGTACCTCTTGAGCCTGAGCTCCTCCTCCTTAGAAACTGCTGCCCTGACCTCGGGCTGCTCTGGGGTATGGGTGGCAGGAGTCTGTGCTCTATGTACACTTCTTTTATACAATTGGAACACCTTACAACTATCATGGCAGAATATGAATGGAGCAAGAACGTACATATTTACATCGCCTGGGAGGACAATCGAGTTACCAACCATTACACCTATATTTCCTTCGTGTACACATACCCTTTCACTTTCGGGTTTGAACCTCCACTCGACATAGCCATCAAGGAAATGTTCAGAAGGTATAACATCTGCTTGGCCCCACATGGGACCTCAAGCGCGGAGACTTATTTCATGCCTGCACCACCTTGCTTCCATGACCGAAGAGAACTTCACCTTTTAATGTCTCTTGCATCTCTGTTCTCCTAAGATTTATCGAGATGGTGTGTTCATTATGGTTGCGTGGGGCAATAGGGTCATTATCTCCAGCACCGATGATGACTAAGATTAGGGATGGTATGAGAAGCTTATTGTCGTGCCGACATGGAAGCTAGTTTATCCGGATAAATATTCTTTTTCCTACATATAAAGACTAACCATAAGTATTTTTCTAGTGGTTTGACTTTTCTTTTCCCTTTTTCCTAACTAGTAGATTTCCTTGAATTGCAGCCACCATAGTAAATTTTGGCGAAGTTGAGAATATTTTGACGAGTGGGTTGGTAAGATGTTGATAATTTCTTCCAAAGACCCTAGTTTTTGGAAGACTATCGCTGAAAAAGGGTGGAAAGCAAAAAATCATGATAATATCTTATTTTATCAAGTTGCGCCGGTTATAGTGTCATTGTAATATATAACCCAATCTTAATTATCTTCATAGAGCTGATGGTAGCAATCTCAACCTCGAGTTTAGTATGGGTTGCTTGTTGTCGGAAGGGCTTCACAGAGAATTCAAGATCTAGTTACTAGGAAGTAATATGTGGTCGGTTCGTCAATCATCTTCCTTGAACGAGCAAGGTCACCTCTTGCTAGCTCTTTCCAACAAAGGAAAAGAAACACCAGAAAGAGGGCGAAACAACCCAAAGAAGGCAGGAAAAGTCCCCAAGATAGTCCCTCGGCCATTTATTAGAGCCTTAGGATTGAATCAAGTGAGAATTGTGGTGGTAGTGGTTGATGATGGCAAAGAAGGAGGGCCCAGAGTTAAATATAGGTCCCTGGTGAATCAATTCCACCACTGATATTAGAGGAAAGAGCCGGCTAGACCATTCTTTTTGATGGTCCTTATGACGCTAGAATGGTCATCTCCCAGGTGTCGGACCATCTAGAATCTGAGGACGCCACCACGGACCAGATGCAACCGGTGCAAGTTGGTTCGGTGCAAATTGGTCCGGTGTAGTCTGGCCCCTCAACCAGCATCGCTGAACGTACAATTAGAATCTTGGTGACTAATAATTCTGATCTTTTGAGGGCCTCGGTGAATGCTACTGCTTACCTGTACGAACTGGTCGATATCGTGCAAAGCCAAAGATTAGCGGCATATGATGCTGAAGGGTTGGTTACTCAACAGGTTTTCTTGACTCTCTAGGTAAGAGTTTTCTTGTTCATTAAATTGTGTTGTTCGTCTTTTATTTTTTTGTGGCCATCCAAATTAGTGACATATCCAAGTGTCCTTCAACTAGACCCTACTCGGTTGCCCAGTTTTTCTTGTTTGATTCTTCGGAGGCATAAGCAAACTTTAAGATTGTTTCTCCTATTTCCATCAGAATGAGTGCTTTTGATCTATATACTAGCAAAACTGGTGTCTCCTCAATTTGTAGTTGCTGTTTATGCCCATATGACTCCGAGCAATAATTCTTGCCATCTTACTTTGGTTGATTTATCTTTTTCATGTTCCCAACATAGTTTTGTTAGATGATTCAGCTTGTTCATTTGGCCTTGGGGGATACGGGGATGAAGTGATTCTTTTAATATTTCATTCTTAAAGGAATTTGGTCAATTTCTCCCGGGCAAATTGGCCCATAATTATGTTATCTTCTTTGGTACTCCAAACCAAAAATATATTTCTCCAGATGAAGTTCAAGACTTCTTTATCCTAAATCTTAGTATACACACCGACCTCCACCTACTTAGAAAAATATTCAGTTTAGACAAATAGAAATTATATCGGTGCGGGGGCTATGGGAAGTGTCCAACTATGTCTATTCCCTATTCCATGAAATGCCATGGGGCAAAGACAGAAAGGAGTTATTATGCTGGTTGATGTAATTAGTAGGAAAATCATTGGCACATTTCAGACATTTTAATAAAAACCTTGTATCTTGCTCCATTCGGGGCAATAGTATTCGGACCTAATATCTTTTTTGTGTTAAGGCTCTATCATCAGAGTAATTTTCGTATTGTCCTCTGCGAACTTCCTTTATTATGTAGAGTATTTGTCCAGGTCCAAGGCACTTGGCGAAATGACCATTGAATGTCCTTCTGCTTTGATGAGACAGTACAGAGTTTCCTGTATCCTGAGTTGTTAGGACATTTTTTGTCCTCGGGTGGCGTTTTATTCCCAAGTAATTAGTAAAATCATTATAACAATCCCAAGTACTATGAGTTAAATTAACTTTGTTCTTGTTCCTGTTAATGATTGATGGAATAGATGAACTACTGAGTTACTTCTCGATTCAATAATTTCACCTGCTCATCAAGGTGCGTTAAGGCATCTATTTCGACATCTACATAGCCTTTTACTTGTGGAACTAACCTAAAAGATCCATAACCTTGTCTAGATACCGCTACATGTAGGCTTCTCGTGTTATATATGTCCCTTGAATTTGATTGATTACGAGCTGAGAGTCACTTTTTGACTCGAGATATTCTGCACCGAGTTCTTTGGCTAATTTAGTTATGCAACCACAACTTCATAATCGACTTCATTTTTAGTCATGAAATGTCATTTAATTGATTGTCAGATTATTTCTCTAGAAGGTGCAGTGAGGACCAGTTCGAGATCAGATCATTTGTCCTTTGTACTCCATCAGTGAAGAGGGCCCGAACTCCCGGGACAGAGCTGCAAGCTAGTATTACTCTTTCTTAGCCTCCAAAAGTATACGTGTATTGAAGTCAGTCATGAAATTGGTTAAGACTTGTAACTTGATGGCAGTAGAAGATTCATATGAGATGTCATATTCACTTATTTGATTGCCTTTTTGGCAAGTCGTCCGGAGAGCTCGGTTTATGAAAGATGATCCTTATGGGGAAGAGTGTTACTATGAAAATAAGATAACACTCAAAATAAGATTGTAGTCAAGGCTAATTTTTCTAAGTGTGAGTATTTTGATTTCGGTGTCTAAAAGAATTTTGCTAGTATAGTAAATACAAAATTGTATATCTCTATCTTTTCGAACTAATACAACATTATCATTACATCTGAGACTGCAAAGTAGATCAATTGTTCTATATGCCATGACCGATAAATAGATACGCCTTTATCATATATTCCATATATCATACTACATAGATATCATATTCATAGAATATGATTTACTTTCAAGATGCCTTGGTGGTGAAATGGTAGACATGGAGATACAAAATCTTTTGCTAAATAGCATGGAGGTTCGAGTCCTCTTCAAAGCATAATATTTGAGAATGCTCATTGATCTCGAGGCTTAGAAAGTAATCGGGGATTGGCCAAGTAAGTCTTTAAGTCCTTCAAAACTTTTCAACACTCTGTGGTCCATTAAAATCTTTCCGATCTGTCATTTTTTTAACTTTTTATCTCTTAAGCGTTTTTTATATACCTTATGTTGCATTTATCTTTTCTGAGTTGACTTCAATACCTCTGTTTGAGATGAGGAAACTTGAAAATTTATCAGAGGCTACTCTAAATGTATATTTTTGGGGTTCAGCTTCATGTTATATTATTTGGGGGTAACGAATGTTTCCCTTAACTGACCCAACTGATCCCATAATTGGACAAACTTCACTAGCATATCATTGCTATACATTTCTATTTACAATATGATCCTTGAAAATTTTATTTTGATAGCTGTTGCTATGTGGCCCTACATTCTTAAGACCCAATCACATCACGTTGTAAGAGTGCATTCCTCAATTTGTAATGAATGATATTTTTCTTCTAGATCCATACCAATCTGGTTATACTCGAGTTAAGCATCCAAGAAACTCAACAATTCATGTGCCATAGTGGAATCTATGAGTTGATCAATGAGTGGTAGGCTAGAAACTCATATTTTTAATTTTATTTTGTATTCTAATTATTGCACTTTAATTATATTTGAATTTAATTGTTAGTACGTTATACTTATTACGTATGTTACGTTTTATAAGATGTGATTCGAATGGAGAAGCAAGTTTGGAGTTAAAGTGAATAATTTGAAACTTTAAAGCTTCAGTAGAAGTTTAAAAAATAAAACCAATATCGTGTTTGGAGGTTGATGACCGAGTGTGCACAAAAAAAATGAGAAAAAATTATTAAGGGAAGAAAAAAATAAAGCCACGTCATAATTGGCATGCAAAAGTTTGGCAGAGCAAAGAGTTTACATTCTACCTTAATAATTGGACATGTCAGCCTATGTGGGGGACAAGATTTTGCATATTTTGTTCATCAGGCATCAAAATTGAATATTTCTGAAAGAGTCCATAAGTGCGGCGCGCCGATGAGAATTTTGCAGTCCGCACATACTCGATATAAATATATTATAAATATAATTTTAAAAAAAAATTTAATCTAGGAAAGTTTTAAAGAGCTATCACGGCGTAAAGACACAAGATTTCATCAATTCTCTTGTAACAGACCAGGCCATCGCTTGTAAAAATTGTCCGCTTTGGAGCCTTCACCCCTCACGGTTTTAAAACGCGTCTACAAGGAAGAGGTATGCAAGCCCTTATAAGGCACTCTTCATTCTCCTCTCTAACCGATGTGGGATTTGCCTATACCAATGTGGGATTTGCCTAAGGAAAGCCTTTACACTCACCCCCCCTTGGGACTCAGCATCCTCGCTGAGGTTTGCCCCACCACTGGGTTTTCCCCACCATCGGCCCGGCACTGGCTTTGATACCAACTGTAACAGCCCAGGCCACCGCTTGTAGAAATTGTTCGCTTTGGAGCCTTAGCCCCTCACGGTTTTGAAACGCGTCTACAAGGAAGAGGTATCCAAGGCCTTATAAGGCGCTCTTCGTTCTCCTCTCCAACCGATATGGGATTTACCTACACCAATGTGGGATTTGCCTAAGGCAAGCCTTTACACTAGCCTGGGCTGTTACAGTTGGTATCACAGCCGGTGCCGGACCGATGGTGGGGCAAACCTCAGCGAGGACGCTGAGTCCCAAGGGGGGGTGAGTGTAAAGGCTTGCCATAGGCAAATCCCACATTGGTATAGGCAAATCCCACATCGGTTGGAGAGGAGGACGAAGAGTGCCTTATAAGGGCTTGGATACCTCTTCCTTGTAGACGCGTTTTAAAACCGTGAGGGGCGAAGGCTCCAAAGCGGACAATTTCTACAAGCGGTGGCCTGGGCTGTTACAGTTGGTACTTGCCTTAGGAAAATCCCACATTGGTATAGGCAAATCCCACATCGGTTGGAGAGGAGAACGAAGAGTGCCTTATAAGGGCTTGGATACCTCTTCCTTGTAGACGCGTTTTAAAACCGTGAGGGGCGAAGGCTCCAAAGCGGACAATTTTTACAAGCGGTGGCCTGGGCTGTTACAGTTGGTGAGTCCCAAGGGGGGTGAGTGTAAAGGCTTGCCTTAGGAAAATCGCACATTGGTATAGGCAAATCCCACATCGGTTGGAGAGGAGAACGAAGAGTGCCTTATAAGGGCTTGGATACCTCTTCCTTGTAGACGCGTTTTAGAATCATGAGGGGCGAAGGCTCCAAAGCGGAAAATTTCTACAAGCGGTGGCCTAGGCTGTTATACCAACTTTCGCTAAATATGGCCAAAACCTTCTAGAAACCACCAAATATAAATCCGAGTATACGCCCAAGTCCAAAATCAGATTCCAGACCTAACAAAATAATTCAAACTCTGATCCAAGTTCAAATATACAAAAACTAAAGTTGGTCAACTCTTCCAACTTTAAGCTTCCAAGATGAGAATTATTCTCCCAATTCAATCTTAAACCACTTGAAGATCAAACCGAAGATACACACAAGTCATAATACATCACATGAATCTACTCATGCCCTCGAACCATCGAACGGAATGCAAATGCCCAAAAAAACTTGTTGGATCGTTACAAGATCTCAAATGGAAGTCGGATCTCGAAACAAATCACATATTTGGGCTTGAGAGTGAATGGATAGTCAGAATTTGGTCTCAATTTTGGATTTCGACCATGTGGGTCCAGGTTAATTTTTTGTTGACTTTTCCAAATATGTTAAAGATTAAACCTTTTTGATGTTAGGGTAATTTCTAAAGCTTGTTTAGACTTATTTGAGTAATATTTGAATAGATTCGGGTGGTTCGGATGCTTGTTCTAAGGGAAAAGTAGTGTTGGATTGTTGATCTTATTCCGAAAAGAGGTAAGTATCTTGATTAACCTTGATTTGAGAAAATTAAGGTATAATTGAGTCTATTCACTACGTGATCTATGTGTTGGGAGAAGTGTATATGCAATGTGTCAAGTGTATATGCGTTGGCTATTAGATAAACATGCTGGTAGAGTTAGCTTTATTTGTATTATGTTACTTTATGTATTATGATCTTCCATGCTCTAAATTGTTTGTGAAACTCTCTTTGATTTCTCTTATCCATGCTATTATCTATGTTGATCTTATTGAAATATTGGACATTAAGATTATTGAATCATGTATTTAGCTATTTGTGCAAAAGTCTTTGTAACTTCTTATATGGCGAGTTATGTTCAATTACTTTCCTAACGTTGTTTATGCTTCCCACCTTTCTTGGTACGGTGTTAGATGATGCTTGGTGAGAAAAAGTGAACTACACAAAGGGTGTTTCCGTGCTTGTGAGGAAGAGTGATTATGCACGAAGGGCATTTTCGTGCCTTTCTTATATATATCAACATCATTTCATGAAGGGTGTTACCTTGCTTGGAGGAAGAGAGGATATGTATGAAGGATGTTTCCGTTCTTGCTATTATGCTTTATTGATGAGGTTGAGAGTAAACGCATGAAGGGTGATGTCGTGCCGATTGTTGGTATTATTTGTTCTTGTTTCACTACACGGATAGACAACTTGGTCATGTTGCTTTGTAATTGCAACAGCCCAGGCCACCGCTTGTAGAAATTGTCCGCTTTGGAGCCTCCGCCCCTCACGGTTTTAAAACGCGTCTACAAGGAAGAGGTATCCAAGCCCTTATAAGGCACTCTTCGTTCTCCTCTCCAACCGATGTGGGATTTGCCTATACCAATGTGGGATTTGCCTAAGGCAAGCCTTTACACTCACCCCCCCTGGGACTCAGCGTCCTCGCTGAGGTTTGCCCCACCACTGGGTTTTCCCCACCATCGGCCCGGCACCGGCTCTGATACCAACTGTAACAGCCCAGGCCACCGCTTGTAGAAATTGTCCGCGTTGGAGCCTTCGCCCCTCACGGTTTTAAAACGCGTCTACAAGGAAGAGGTATCCAAGCCCTTATAAGGCACTCTTCGTTCTCCTCTCCAACCGATGTGGGATTTGCCTATAGCAAGGTGGGATTTGCCTAAGGCAAGCCATTACACTCACCCCCCCCTGGGATTCAGCGTCCTCGCTGAGGTTTGCCTCACCACTGGGTTTTCCCCACCATCGGCCCGGCACCGGCTCTGATACCAACTGTAACAGCCCATGCTACCGCTTGTAGAAATATTCCGCTTTGGAGCCTTCGCCCCTCACGGTTTTAAAACGCGTCTACAAGGAAGAGGTATCCAAGCCCTTATAAGGCACTCTTCGTTCTCCTCTCCAACCGATGTGGGATTTGCCTATACCAATGTGGGATTTGCCTAAGGCAAGCCTTTACACTCACCCCCCTTGGGATTCAGCGTCCTCGCTGACGTTTGCCCCACCATCGGCCAGGCACCGGCTCTGATACCAACTGTAACAGTCCAGGCCACCGCTTGTAGAAATTATCCGCTTTGGAGCCTTCGCCCCTCACCGTTTTAAAACGCGTCTACAAGGAAGAGGTATCCAAGCCCTTTTAAGGCACTCTTCGTTCTCCTCTCCAACCGATGTGGGATTTGCCTATACCAATGTGGGATTTGCCTAAGGCAAGCCTTTACAGTTGGTAATTTGAAGGTTTGAAAAGTTATGGGTTTAACGGGGAGTTGACTTTGATGATACCGGGTTCAAATTATTTTTCGGGAGTTGGAATAGGTTCACTATGTCATTTGATACTTGCCTGCAAAATTTGAGGCTATTCCGAGTTGATTTGATATGATCCGGCACAAGTTTCAGAACTTGAAAGTTGAAAAGCTCATTAAGTTTTATTTGAGGTGCGATTCGTGATTTTGATGTTGTTGTGTGTCATTTGAGGCCTTGAGTTGTGCATTTCAGATTGGTTCCGGATCATTTTGGGCTATGTTGGCATTGGCTGAAGGTTCTGGTTTTGGTGTGTCCGTATCTGCAGAGGGTCGGCCGCATATGTGAACCAGCAGATGCGGAAATATCTATCATAGAGGCGAAATTGGATGGGGAAGGAAGGAATCGTAGATGAGGTGGGATGAATGCAAGAGTAGGAGCGCATATGTGGAATGTGGTTGCAAATGTGGGAGCGCAAGTGTGCTTCCGGGACAGCATATGCGGAAGGTCGGCTGTAATACTAGTATCGCAGATGCAGATCTTTCCTCACACCTACGACTCCAAAAAAGAGGAGGATCTTCGCAGGTGCGAGGGGTTGAGAATTTTGTGTGTTACTCATAGAAGCAAGGTTTTGGTCGCAAAAGCGATGCCACATGTGCGGTATTTTACTGCAAATGCGGAGATGCCTGGCCAGACCCTATTTATTTTGAGGGTTAGAGATATTTTATCAACTTGAGATTTGGAGCTCGATTTTGAACGATTATGGAGGGGAGTTTCATCACATGGATTGTGGTAAGTATTTTCTACTCGAATTTAATTATATAACATGATTCTATCTTTGATTTTGGCTTTTTACTGATGAATTTAAAATAGAAATTTGGGGGTTTTTGTCTAAGCTTTCCTAAACATCGATTCAGAGTCAGATTTGAGCGAAATTAGAATGGTTGGATTCGTAATAGTATGGGTTGTTAGAATTTATGAGTTTTGTCGGGTTCCGAAGTACGGGCCCGGGTTGATCTTTTGGTTGACTTTGAGTACTTGATTAAAGATTCAACCTTTATCGTTTGGGTTGATTTCCATTGGCATTATTTGATGTTTTCGAGTTGCTTTTGGCTAGTTTCAAGTCGTTTGGTGTTGGATTCGTGCGGGATAGAGTTTCTAGAGTATTGTTTGGTTGCTCTGTATTTGATTCGCCTTGTTCGAGGTAAGTAACATATCTAACCTTGGATTTGTGGGTAATTATCCATGGGAACTGTGTATATGAGATGTATTGGGATGCTGCATATGTTACGTGATGGGCGTGTGGGTGTGCGCCGGTGTGATCATGATTCGAGTTGATTCTTAGGCTATTATCAGACTTGTTTTGCTATCATATCTTGTTATATACATGTTTTCCTTTCTTGTTTGATTATATGAGCTATGATTCATGTTAGAAAGCATGTTTAGGCAATGTGCTAATTTTTGTTGAGACCTAATGAGGGCTATTTCCATTGTTTTGAACTATCTGATTTAGCTGTATGTTATACAGTCAGTCATGATTCTTCATTGCATATCATATCTCAGTCTCTATTCATTATTCATTGTTATATCATATGTTATTGTTTTCCATATGTGTTACTCGTTGGGCTGAGTGATATGAGATTGTGAGCCCTTGAGACTTGAGAGGTTGATGACTTAGGTGGGCTTTAGTTCCTTGTTGAGAGTGTTACTGTGGATCGGGCTGCACGCCGCAACATGCCTTATTCACTTTATTTAGATCGGGCTGCACGCTGTAGCAGGCCATATTGGCTTTTGATTAGCTCTTGGGCAGGATCCACCACTCCGGAGTCTAACATACTAGTAGTGAGCGCAGGCACAGTGATATATATATACACGTGCTTTAGTGAAGGCCTTTTGAGCTAAGCATCATACAGTGCTGAGTGGTTATGTGTGTGTGATGGAGTGGGGTCATTTGAGCCTTATCTTGAGTATGGTGAGAGTGAGGGTACTTGATGAATCAGTGTGAGATTATTTACTCGACATGTATATTGACATGTAGGAATAGAGATGCATTTTTCTTATGCTAGACGTGACATTTGATGATTGACATGTATATTTGACATGTAGGCATAAAGATGTATATTCCTCATGCTAGACGGTATATGATAATTGATGATTTGACATGTATAGTGACATATAGGCATTGAGATGTACTTTCTTCATGCTAATGGTAAAAGGAAATTCTTATCTGGTATTGTGAAATGGGAATACAGTTCTTTTTATAAACTCATGTTTAGTTGATTTTCAATGGTAAGATTTGAAATTGACAATTATACCTGAAAAACATGCCTACTTTCTTGTAATTGTGAACGAGATGAGCAAGTATTTCTTGAGTTATTTACCTTTGATGTTCTTATTATACTATTACGAGTTGTTTTCGGCTATTGGTGTTTGACACTGACCTTCTTCTAAACTCACCTTTGCTTTCAACCTGAGGTTAGGTTTGTTACTTATGGAGTACATGGGATCGATTGTACTCATACTACCTTCTGCACCTTGCATGCAGATCTTGGAGATGATGTTGCTGTGTATGACAGGAACTGACATTGAAAATGTACCTGCGTTCCGGTTATAGCTGCCAATTATCCTTGGTAGCCTTAAATTTGTAAATCTGTTTATGTATGTTTCAAAAAGATGATGTATTTATTTCGTACCAATTTTGTAAATTCTAAGTCTTAGAAGCTCATGATTTGTACTATAAATCCTTGGGATTTTCTATAGAAGTTTAGTTATTTTATTCATTGGCTCTTACATTTGAGTTGTGTTGAATGTTATTTGTCTTACCTAGCGGGTTGGATTAGGTGCCATCAGGACTGGATGGATTTTAGGTCATGACAAGTCTAAATCTCAAAATTACAAAGTCCTAGTTTTCTACCCAAAATACTTATTTTTATTCTATAAAATCTTAGATTTAACGGTGAAAAATTAAAAGTAATGAAAATTGAACAAAAACAAGTTAAAGTTAGTAACATATGAAGTTGGAAAAAAATTAATCTCCAAAATCGCCTCTATGTGGAATCTAGGTCTTAAAGATGGAGTAAAATGACCTAAATCTTGAAATTTCAACATTTTACCCAGCTGCAGGTATTGCAATTGCGAACTCTTGTTCGCAATTGTGATGTTCGCAAAAACGAATAACTTGTCACAAATGTGAATTAGCCCTTGAGCATCTGATCTCGTTAATGCAATATTTGGATTGCAAAAACAAACAATGGGGCCATTGCAAATGCAAAATGAGCTTCGCAAAGGGAAGCTGTCCCTCTTTCCCCTCGAGTCGCAATTGCGACAACGGACTCCCAATTGCGAAGGCCTACTCCTCGAAACAAAGATTCACAAATGCGAAGCTACCCAACCCCTCCCCAACATCCCCTATGTGAGCTAGCACTTGCAAATGCGAGGCTCACATTTGTGAGCAGACCATCGCTAATGCAGGGTATGCAGCACCAGAAATCCAAGCTCTTACTAAAACAAATAGAAACTCATCTAAAACTAACTTGATCCCCTCGAGCTCTGATCTGAACATTCATACGAGTGTAATAACATTATAGGAACTCGGTAAGAAGCTCAAATCATCAAAATAGCCTCTACAATCAAGAATCAAACACCAACACTCAAAGAACTTCAAAGTTCATACTTCAAATTTTCAACTTTTCACATTAAGCATCGAAATGGCCTCGTGTTCCCCGCAGGACCAACCAAGCATGGGTACAAGTCTAATATCATTATGCATATCTATCTCAATCGTTCAAAAATTGATCCGAGATCGTCTACCAAAAATATTGACCGTGGTCAATTCTAGCCATTTTCAAGTTCAAAATGAAGTTCTTTTTAAAAATTTACAGTTATACTTTCTAGAAATTAAAACAAACCACACACGTACGTCATAGATTATCGAATAGTTCTATGAAATGTCTCAAATTATAAGAAAGGGAGCTAGTACTCAAAATAGCCTATTGGGTCATTACACTCCGGTTCTCCTTGACCTAAAATCACCTCCAATAGACTAGTAGAGGAGTCGAGGTTATTTAGTATTCCTGATTGCTTTGATTATTATTATTCTACTTTACTCTTGGCAAGGGCATTCACAAGAGCCACCCAGTAGCATTCACGGGCTATTCTTTGCACAACCCCTAATTTCTCTGATCTCCCATTTGAGGGAAAATATTATTACTTGGTGCAGTGTGGACGAAAATGCTTCCATCACATTGATTCATGGTATTCCTATGGTGATGTTGTAGTCTATATCTTCGGTTATCACTAGAAATGAGGTATCTTTAGTAACTACCTCGGTGAAAGTAGGCAAGATTATCTCCCCGCGAGTAGACTCACTAGAATAGGTGAATCCTGTGAGTACACGTTTCTTTTGGATGATCGTGTTTATTAGTTGCGTTTCCTCCATTACTAATGATTGGATAATATTCATGGATCTACTTGGGTCAATTAAAATATGTTTAAAATCAATATCTAATACAAGTAGTTTAATTACCAGTAGGTTATGATGTGGAAATATCAAGCCATCTCTATCAGCGTCGTCGAAGATAATATTATCTCTGGTGAATGCTTCTCGACTTCAATTTTAATGAGTGATAGATATTTTGATGTTTTTCTTAGTAGCTGTATATGTGGTCCTGCTAACTTCTTCTGCCCTAAATAATGTTAACTGCGCATTTGGATGAGGGAGCACGGGGTAACTCATCATTGTTCGAATTTTTGATGAATCGATAGGTCATTTATAGTTTAACCTTCATTTTTGTGTTTCGAAACCTCGATTAGCTCCATTTAGCTTTCCCCTATTTGCGTGCACAGTCCGTGTATTTTTCCGTATGATTTTTATGTGAAAAATTAAAAAAATATATAAAATCGTGCTTTAAAACTTATTTGAGTTGATTTTGGTCAACGTTTTGAGCAAACGGACCCGGATCAGTATTTTGACAGTCCCGGTGGGTCTGTATTGTGATTTGGGGCTTGGACGTATACCCGGAATCTAATTCGGAAGTCCCTAGCTTGAATTATCGCCATTTGTTGAAAACTAGAAGTTTAAAGGCTTATTGTTGCTACCGGGTTTGGATCTTTGTTCTGAAACTTGTTACAATTTCATTAGATTATTTATGACTTGTCTGCAAAATTTGGTGCAAAATGGAGTTGATTTGACGTGATTCAGATATCCGATTGTAAAATTAAAATTTCTTGAGTTTCTTTGAAAATTTCATTCATTTTGGTGTCGGATTCATAATTCTGGGTGTTAGTCTGGTGTTTTGATTACGTGAGCGAGTTCGTATGATATTTTTGGACTTGTGTGCGTGTTTGGTTTTGGGCCCCGAGGGATCGGGTGAGTTTCGAATAGGCTTCGGAGTGATTTTGGAATTAGAAAAAATAGTCAATGCATCTGTTTCTGGTGCAGGCCTCAGATCTTGCAATTGCGAGGTTTGAGTTCGCATTTGCGAACCTAGTGTTCGCATTTGCGAAGTGCACTTAGGAAGAGCTCTTCGCATTTGTGATCATCTTGGTCGTATTTGTGGAGGGTCCATTGTTCGCAATTGCAAACTATTCATCGCATTTGCCATGACAGCAGAGATGGAAGGACTTTGTATTTGCGAGTGGTTTTTCGCTTTTGGGGGGTTTGCAATTTCAAACCCTAGGTCGCAAATGCGATATCTGCGACTGGACAAATAGCCGAGGGACGAGATTTTTGAGTTCATTCTCTCATTTTTGAACTCTAGACTCGGTAGGAGACGACTTGGAGAGGGTATTTTCACCTACAAATCTTGGGTAAGTGGTCCTAATCTATTTCTAATCATATTCCATCAACTTATCTTAGATTTTAACATCAAAATCATGTGAATTAAAGTAGAAATTTATGAATTTTTGTCAAGCTTTTGAAAAATAAAAAGTTGAGTTTTGAGGGTCGATTTAAACTCGGATTTTGAAACTAATCACATATAGGATATCGTGGGGTCATGGGTAGACGGAATCTACAATTGGACTCGGGTTTGGGCCGGGGGCGGTTGATTTTTGTTGACTTTTTGAAAAAAGTGTAAAAATCTTAACTTTACTATTGCAATTGAATTTTCTAGCGTTGTTTGCTGTTATTGATTCGATTTTAGTTAGATTTGAGCCGTGTGGAGGCGGACTTTAAGGAAAGCGCTATTTCTGAGCTGTGAATTGCCCTATTATAGGTAAGTGTCTTGCCTAACTTCGTGTGAGGGAATTACCCCTTAGGATTGGTATTGTTGATTCAATTGTGCTAAGTGAAATCCATGTACGCAAGGTGACGAGTGGGTTCTCGGGTTGTACGTAGTATTTGACCGTTTTAGGCTACTTAGATTATTTTCATGCTTTAAATGAAATGTCATATTATGTTTTTCTCATAGTTAAATCATCCTTAATTATGTTAGACTATCCTTAAATGCTTTAGTTGAATTGTTTAGAAATTGTTCTACATCTTCTTTGCTAAATTGCTCCCATGCTTTAATTAAACTTGTTTCCCCTTTATTGATACATGTTATCCCTTCGTTGTTACTTTTCACGGTTGAATTAACTGTTCATGTTGCCATTTATTTGTTGACTTCCGTTAATTGATACTCATTGTTGAAGATTGTTTCCTTTATTGTGAGTTAGTCTTATCTAATATTGTGGTCATATGTTGTTTTTCCCATTTTTGAGTCTTTGATGTTGAGGTTGTGGAAGTTGTTAATACGTTGAGGCGATGTTGGTTATTATTGAAACATCTTTTGAGCATTTTTCATCCATTATCGTTGTTGATATTCTCGTATACGTAGTGTTGGAGCCATGAGCTATTATTGTGGAAACATTGATATTGTTGTGGTTGGTAAGATGTGATATGTGGGCACTTGTGGTGTGTTGTTGTTATTGTGATATGATATTGATGTGCATGGGGAGGTATGAGGCTTGGGTTGATGTGCATACGGCGGTATAAGGTGGGACTTATGTGCATGTTGCTTGTAGGGGAACTACGTAAAGCCACACAGCGTCATAAGGTTGGCTAAAGTGCGTGTAGCTATTTCGAGAAAACTATTTTCAAAACCTATTTTTAAATGTAAGGCTCATGGGATGCATAAAGAAGGATTACGATTGAAATTGAAAAATGTGAGTACGAGGCCGTACCTCAGTTGTTATTCTTGATTATACGAGGCGGTACCTCAATTTGATTTCATTATACATGAGGCGGTACCTCGATGTGATTCTTGTTGTTATTTGATGTTGCTAAGTGTCGTGGATGGAATATTTCTTATTGATCCATTCGTTATCATTCTAGTAGTTGTAGTTTGTACATGTTCTTTGTCTCACTTTAGTTGTTTCTTTCATGTTGTCGTCTTGTTCCGTATTGGTTACTTTCTTACTTTCTATTTTATATCGTATTTCATTTTCATACTGTCTATTTTATATCCTAGTAGGTGTCTTGGCCTGGCCTCGTTACTACTTTACTGAGGTTAGGCTTATTACTTACTGGGTACCATTGTGGTGTTCTCATACTACACTTCTGCATATTTTTGTGCAGATCCAGATACGTTTGCTCGTGCCGGACGCTAGAGTTGATAGAGTTGTTGCTTGGGAGACTTCAAAGTATACATGTTCCACGTCCGCAGGCCTCGGAGTCACCTTCCCTTTTTATTATGTTTACTATTGTAGTTCTTTCTGACAGTAATGCAGTAACTATCCTAGTTTTTACTCTATAGAGCTTATGACACAGTTTCACCGGTTTTGGGGAGCGTATTGTTGAGATTATCTTTTGTATCGAGAAGTTATATCAGTTATTCAGTTGTTTTAGTATTTTGATAATTATTTTCGCTAAGTTATTATTATTATCATTATTTGTTAGGCGTACCAAATCGTAAAGAATATGTGTCATCACGACATTCTACGAAGGAAATTAGGATCGTGACTGAATTCCTTTAAAAAGTCTGTTTTCTTTATCATCGAGCAACTCCTTGAGATAGCCTTTCTTAAGAAGATAGTCCACCTAATACTACAAGGCTCTGTAGTTTGCGATTTTATGACCATGGTAATTGTGATAATCACACCAGAATTTCTGACTCCTTTTGCTGGTATTTATTCTCATTTCTTTAGGCCATTTAACCCGGTGTCCCATGTCCTTCGAAGAAGCCAGTAGATATGAAGGGTTAACATTGAAGCTATAATTATCCAGTTTTGGCACGTCCGGTTCCTTATTCGGGCGAGAAGGTCCAACATTGTCCCTCTGATTTGATCCCTTATTATTCTTACTTATGTTCTTCTATTTGACCCTTGTCTACTAGTTCCAGTGTAAGGCTCATATCAATTTCTTTAACTCCTATGTTCCGACTCTATTCGCCTCAATGCACACTCTGGTTAGTCGTGGTACCTGCTTCCCCATCTTCTATCAACACCAGTCGATAGTAGTTTGTCTTCTTCTACCCGGAGTTTAGTATTATACCGATAGTACAAGTGGCTCTAGATCTTCATAGGGAACTCGCAGAGGCTATCCTTTAATCTCCTAGTAGCTTCTAAACTTTAAGATCTAAAGAAGTCCAATTGTCCATGACCTTCGACAGTAACATCCTTTTCCTCTAAAACCGATCTATAAGGTTCAGAGTAACTCTGCATCTCCTTGATGGATCTCGAAGGTATCCTCTATCCATTTCTCTAAATTCTGAGCCCCGATGTGAGCATAAATAAAGGCATGAACAAGCTATGCAAATGATCGTATCAAGTTTTGGGTAAAAAGGAGTATCAAGTTAACGCCCTCTTATTGAGTGTCTCTCCGGATTTCTTAACTAGTATCATCTCTATTTCTGACATTATTAAGTCATTCTCCTTGATTCCGAATGTGTAGGATGTGACACGATCTCGAGGATATGTAGTTCCATCATACTTTGCATGTTCGAACATTTAAAAGTTCTTGAGTATGGGCAAGAGAGCAACACTTGGTTTCCATGGCTGTTGGGTGTACCTTTCTACATCTATTCCTTTAAGTACGGACGAGGCTCCCAGGATATGATCGATGTTCTCCTTTTGTTCCTTAATCTACTTCAAAATTGACCCCTGTATAGCTAAGATCAAAATTTGCAGTTCAAAAATGTCGATTCACTGACCTACTTCATCGGTTCCCGAGCCAGTGAGTCCCCGGTATCCCCAACCAGTTCCACTCCCGGCAGTGTATGTGACCTTACATTTGCATTTTTGGACAAATCTAACAACACCACATTACTTCGTTGGTTCCAATTCTGTTGTTGGATCATGAAACTATCCCAATTCGGTTGTGCCCTTTTTGTTTCTCTGTTTCCAGTTCTTTAAGGTGAGGTTTTCCAGGACTGGCACGGTGAGTTCCCTTGAGATCAGCTTGGGGTTGTCTGTGATGATGGCCATCTACTTTGTTGTCCATCCATTTTACTCTACAGAAAGCAAACAACAAAAGAAATTCAACAAAGAATCACCAGGATTTTGGAGTAAATTGTTCGGCCTAACCGTAGGCGTCAAACTGTTTAACATAAAATTTATTTATTTGGCCAATTAAAATTACGATATTTAGGCCACAAACGATATGATTAAACCAAAGTTATTTGATCATTTTATAGTGTAGAAAATGGTAGAGGTAACAAACTAATAACGACAAGATAAACAAATAAACAATAATAATAAACAGAGAGAATAATTCTTATTGATTGATCCAAATAAAATGATAATTGTTTAACTTAAATTTCGGACAACAATTGAATTTATACGTGGTTTTAAGGATATGTGGCTCGATTTGATACAAATGACGAATAATATAACGAAAATTAAAATTAAGGAATAAATAGAAAAGTAACGCAAACCATCCGAGTTAGACACTCTTAGCCGTTGGCTGATCCTTCTTAGGCGGAAACTGATTATAATGGAAATTGAAACAAGTTGATGATAAAATGATTCAAGAGAGCAATATATCACTATTTTTTTCTTTCTATTGATGGTTCGTTTCAAAAGTGTCTTGCAAATGGTTCAACTCTCCCTTTTTATAGCGGGGAGGCCATACATCCGGTACAACTTTATACAAGATAAAAATCTCCGCACAAGGTAAGAAATCTCCTGATTTGCTAATTAAGCGGTTCTATTGATTAGTGCCGTGATGTTCGTCCCATCACAGATTTTTCGGTTTTCCGTCATTTACGTTTAATGATCTTCCCTTGGACATTTTCGGATCATGGGCTCGGTGTTTTCGAGGTCGGACATTCTGGCTTCGTGTTCCGCTTCGATGAAGCTCGGGTTTGATCTTCGATCCTACACATTCCGAACCTGATCTATCGTGCAATAGTTGAACTCGATGTTAACCATATAGAGTCGAGCCCGATTTTGACCACATATAGGTGGGCCTGACTTCAACCGTATACAGATAGTCCCTTCGTTTTTTGGAGAGTAACGACGAGAAACGATATGAGCCTCAAATTCTCATTCTGATAAGTGACGGTGAACTTATGACGTACGTGATATGGAAGTCGAAAACATCCCATTAGGAAAGCCAAATTCTCATTCTGATAAGTGACGGTGAACTTATGACGTACATGATACGAAAATCGAAAACGTCCCATCAGAAAAGTCTTTTAAAGTATCAAGTGTTTGTCAGTCAGCATTCTGCCGCTTTGGGATGTGAAACGCCGTTTTGAGAGGCTAAATACCCTCTTTCACCCTTTATATTCAGCTGTTCGTGCTTTTTTATAAAATTACGTCACTCTTATCTTCAAGACCTCGTGCTTTCTAGTTTTCTGAAAATACCTCGCAAGCTATCTTCATACTATATTTCTCTTGCATCTGTATCTTTTAATTTCTTCATCTATTCAAAGCAATGGTGAAGACTTCAAAATCCATTCCTCAAAGACGAACTCCCTCTTTTTTTCAATCTGCTGATGATGTTTCACCTATCGTCATTGAGGAGCCTACAGTGGAGCCCCCTCCGAAGGCGTTTGTACCAACCGGGTGTTCGACCAGAGCCGATTTCAAGGTCTATAAAGCTTCCTCGATACCGAGCCGATGCGAACTGGTCACGAGATACATCTGTTCAATCACCGACAGAATTCTCGATAAAGTAAAGGAAGACTGTAACTGGGCTGGTAAGTTTGTGGTAGTTCCTACGCCTGAAGAGGCAATCACTACCCATGTGGAGGGTTTTTTAAGTGTTTACACTTATCCCTTCACGTTGGGCCCTTTGGACCCGATTATTATTGCTTTTTTGCAAAAGGTACGAAGTTACCCTAGGCCAAATTCATCCTTCTTTCTTTCGACCTTCCTCTTATCAATTTTATATGGCTTAACTATATCCCCGATGCTGACTGCAATTCCTCATCTTGAAGAATGGGTCGAGGGGATCATATCCCAAAGACCATATTCCGAGCGTGCATGGCGCGACGGAGGCCAGACTTCATGGTGAGATAAGTTACACAGGAGCTTAGTTCCTTATGCCATCGATTTCTACCTTGTTTTACCTTTCTTTTGCAGGTCTATCAAAGGATGTTGAGATGAGGCCTGCGCCCATAGGCGATGATGTTCCCAGCGAGCCCCCTGCTTCGAAGCAGGATAAAGAGAAGAAAAGAAAAGAGGCCCCAAGTTCCTTAGACCTCGGAAAGAAAAGACCGAGGAAAAGATTGGCTCGCAAGCCCAAGGGCGGTGTTAGTGATCGAGTGTTACCTTCGGACTCGCTACGTCGATTGAGGGATGAGTCCGAGGAGGAAGAAGAGGATTTCGACCTTGTGGCTACTGAGCCGCCATAATACGAAGGGCGAGGGGTCTTCGAACCAGGGGCTAGTGAAGCGGGCCTTCGCCAAGTCGGGGGACCCGAAGTGGAGACAAGAACTGGGGCTTCCCCAGAATCGAGGAGAGCACCGCTAGGAGTCTTGGGTCTAATTGAGTTGTTTGATTCTCCCTCATTCTCGGAATCAACGTTCAACGAGGCCCAAATGGCAAAAGAACGTTCCTCAGGTGGAAATCACAGATCGAAAGACCCTTTCCGCTGTTTTTTCGATGGTGTGGATTCGGCGTCTGTGGAAGACGTTCTTGGGCTCGGCAATTTAGAGTTACCGAGGAAAAGCTCATCCATTGATACAAGCAAGGTTTCCTTCAGTCCAAAATTGATCGATCAATTTCCCGCGCCGAGCACTTACCCTGATAAAAAATAATCCATATCTTTCACCATTCCCGAGGATTCCAGGGTTCTTTCTGCTCCTGTTAGAGTGGCCAGTTATCTTTGGTGTTTGGTGATCGAGGAGGATCAGGCAAAAATGAACAAGGTGGATGCGCCCTGCCTGTTTAATGAAGCTCAACAGGCGCTGAATCGGGTAATTTTCGATAAGCTCCATTCGATGTCCTTTGTTTCGTACTTTAAAATTTCAATTAATTCTAACATCCTCCTTTATGCTTTCAGGCCTCGGTACTTCACCATGAAGACTTTCTCCGATTTCGGGAAGAGTCGAGACGCCATGAACGGCTCGAAGGGGAGATGATGAATCTTCATGCCGAATTGGAGCTTGCCCGAATGGATAATGCTGGCTTGGTCGAGCAAGTAGAGAAAACTCTTGATCAGATTAATCAGCTTCGATCTGAAATAAGCATGGCTAGAGCTGAGGCCGATGAGTGGAGGAGCAAGATGGATCAGTTGGCCTCGAAAAAGAGACTTTTCAAGCACAGTTAGCTTCAACAGAGGCTCAGCTAGAGAAGCAAAGGAGAAAATCGAGGCCCAAACCAGGAACACCGACGAACTTCGATCTCGGATCAGAACGGTTATCTCAGATTGATATAACATGGCTAAAGAGCTAAAAACGGCCAAGTCGGAAGTTGTCGTGGTCAAAGCCGAGGCTGATGAACTGGTGGCTCAGTATAAGGCCGATGCTGAAGCTGCTCAAGATCAATCAAGGAATATGGTTGATCAAATGAGGTGACAATCTCGTAGGCTTGTCCTTGAAGAGATTCATGCTCGAGGCTTTGATTTATCGGCGGAGATCGAAGATGCCAGGATAGCCGAGGCCTAGGCCAGAAAATTAGTCTTCCCCGGAGGAGGATGATTCTGAGGATTCAGTCGGATCTGAAGAATGAGACGACCTCGAAAATCTGATATCGAGGCGGGTTCCAGTTGAGACCAAGTCGCTCCCGACCGAGTTTTATCTTTTCCCATGTTTGATATTGTGTATCGAGGTTGCTCGATTTTGTGGAAAGGATTTTTGATGTATATATATATATATATATAAATATTTCTTTTTGCAACTTTCGAAATACCTTAGCCCTCAAATACTATCAATTTAGTATGGCCTTAACCTTTAAAGTTCAGGGTTTGCCTTAATAGGTCTCATTCCCCCTCGAATTCTGTTAACTCGAAATGGCCTTAGCCTTTAAAGTTCGGGGTTTGCCTTAATAGGTCTCATCCTCCCTCGAGTTCTGTTAACTCGAAATGGCCTTAGCCTTTAAAGTTCGGGGTTTGCCTTAATAGGTCTTATCCCCCCTCAAGTTCTGTTAACTCGAAACGGCCTTAGCCTTTAAAGTTCAGGGTTTGCCTTAATAGGTCTCATCCCCCCTCGAGTTCTGTTTACTTGAAATGGCCTTAGCCTTTAAAGTTTGGGGTTTGCCTTAATAGGTCTCATCCCCCCTCGAGTTCTGTTAACTCGAAATGGCCTTAGTCTTTAAAGTTCGGGGTTTTCCTTAATAGGTCTCATCCCTGCTCGAACAAGTTTGTTTTTTGGACAAGCCCCCGAGTGAGAGAATGGTTATTCGAACTGAAATTAAAGTGGCCCTTGGGCTCGTTTGATCGAAAGCAGGATGTTCGTATACAAGAGACTTTTCTATATTCTCGTTCACGCATGTGTACAATTTGTGTTAGGGTTCGATCGATCTATTTTGGGCACGGTTTATTTGACTGTTAAGCCCTTACATTGAATCTTATTGATCTTTGACCCTTCAATCCTAGAATATCTTTCCAAGCTAAAGTGGCCCCCCAGTATTCGGGGTCGATTGAAGATAGGCTTCGAATACTGTCGTCACCGATTTGCTATCGGTCTTCGAATCTAAGCTATCACAATTTACTAGCTGCCTCATTAAAAAGCTTGCCATAAAATCCATTTTGGGACAAAACCGGTTCAAGGGAAAAAGAGTGCAACGCATGCTTGCACACTTAATATCTCGTATCCCCCGATCCAGGGTACCTCGTTTGATACCTGCAAATGTTAGTTCGTAATGTAAATAAAAATAAAGAACAGGGTTGTACCTTAGAGTAATACCGTTTTAAGTGACTTATGTTCCAGTTGTTTGGTAGTTGTTTACCATCCACCGTTCCAAGCTTGTAGGATCCCTTTCCGGTGATTTTAGTGATACAGTAAGGTCCTTCCCAGTTTGGTCCCAGCTTCCCTTCATTCGGGTTCCGTGTGTTTGGTGTAACCTTCCTTAGCATTAAATCCCCGACGTTGAAATATCGAAGGTTGGTCCTTCTGTTGTAATACCTTGCGATCCTTTGCTTTTGAGCAGCTAGTCGAACAAGGGCAGCTTCACGTCTTTCATCTAATAGTTCTAGGTTCGTACTCATGGCTTCGTAATTCGATTCCTCTGTCGCATACTGGAACCTGACACTTGGCTCCCCGACCTCGACCGGTATCAAAGCTTCGGCGCCATAAACTAGAGAGAACGGGGTGGCTCCGGTGCGGGATTTCTCGGTCGTACGATATGCCCATAGGACTTCGGGTAATATTTCCTTCCATCTCCCTTTGGCATCGGTTAATCTCTTTTTGAGATTACGAAATACTGTTTTGTTGGTAGATTCGGCTTGTTCGTTCCCACTGGGGTGGTAGGGCGTCGATAGGATCCTTTTGATCTTGTGATCTTCGAGGAATTTTCTTTTGCTACCAATGGATTGCTTCCCGTTGTCGCCTATGATCTCGGCTGGCATTCCGAATCGGCATATGATGTGATCCCAAATGAAATCGATCACTTCTTTTTCCCTAACCTTCCCATATGCCTGCGCTTCCACCCATTTAGAAAAATAATCAGTCATAAATAGCATAAATTGAGCCTTACCTGGTTTGTACGGAAGAGGGCCAACAATGTCCATCCCCTATTTCATGAACGACCATGGTGATAGGACTGAGTGGATTGTCTCCCCGGGTTGATGGATCATCGGGGCGTGCCTTTGGCATTCGTCGCATTTTCGAACGAACTCCTTTGCGTCTTTTTCCATGTCGACCCAATAATAATCGGCTCTAATTATTTTCCGAATTAGCGGCTCGGCACCGGAATGGTTCCCGCAAGTACCTTCATGGGTTTCCCTTAAAATGTACTCAGTGTCGCCCAGTCCCAGACATATCGCGAGTGGACTGTCAAATTTCTTCTAAACAAGGTTCCGTCATTGGACAAGGTGAACCGGGCCACCTTCGTACGCAGGGCCCTCGACTATTTTGGATCCGAGGGGAGTTTGCCAGAACTGATATATTCTACGTATTTGTTCCTCCAATCCCAAGTTAGACTTGTCGAATTGATTTCAGCGTGGCCTTCTTCCACTACCAACCTCATGAGCTGTACGACCTTTCCAGAATCGACCTTGTCATCTTCGATCGACGACCCCAAGTTGGCAAGAGCGTCGGCCTCGCTGTTTTGATCTCGAGATATATGTTTTAAGGTCCATTCTTTGAACCGATGCAATGTCACTTGTAGTTTGTCTAAGTTTCTTTGCATTCACCCTTCCCTGACTTCAAACGTTCCAATGACTTGATTTACCACAAGAAGGGAGTCGCACATGGCTTCGATCACTTCTGCTGCCTGGTTCCTGGCTAGTTCTGGGCCTGCGATCATGGTTTCATATTCTGCCTCGTTGTTAGTCAGTTTCGCAGTCTTAATAGATTGTCGAATTATGTTACCAGTTGGTGGTTTCAACACGATGCCATGTCCGGATCCCTTCGCGTTCGAAGCGCCATCTGTGAAAAGAGTCTATATTCGTGAAGGAGTTCCCGAGCCAACTAACAACTCTCTTTCGACCTCGGGTATTAGGGATAGTGTAAAATCGGCCACAAAGTCTGCCAACACCTTAGATTTTATGGCGGTTCGAGGTTGATATTTGATGTCATACCCACTTATTTCTATGGCCCATTTGGCCAATCAACCTTAGAGCTCAGACTTATGCATCACATTTCTTAATGGGTAAGTTGTTACGATGCATATAGGATGACATTGGAAATACGGTTTCAGTTTCCTAGAAGCGCTCAACAAAGCGAGCGCCAGTTTTTCCAAGTGAGAATACCCAGTTTCGGCTTCGCCTAAGGTTCTGCTGACATAATAAATCAGGAATTGTGTACCTTTTTCTTCTCGGACTAGGACTCCGCTTACCGCTATCTCTGAGACTGCCAGGTAGAGGTACAGTTGTTCGTCTATCTTCGGAGTATGAAGCAACGGCGGGATCGATAAAGTTGAGCTCTTCCAAAGCATGCTGGCATTCCGGAGTCCATGAAAAGTTGTTCTACCTTTTCAATAGAGCGAAGAACCGGTAGCTTTTATCGGACGACCTCGAAATGAATCGCCCTAAAGAGACTATTCGTCCGGTCAACTTTTGCACGGCTTTCACATTATCTACAACCATGATGTCCTCGATAGCCTTGATTTTTTCAGGGTTGATCTTGATTCAACGATTCGAGACCATGAATCCGAGGAATTTACCTGAACCCATACCAAACGCGCACTTTTTCGGGTTCAACTTCATGTTGTACTGCTTTAACACACTGAATGTTTCCTGCAAATGATTTAAATGGTCCTCTACTCGCAGGGATTTAACTAACATGTCGTCAATATAAACCTACATTGTCTTTCCTAGTTGTTTCTCGAACATTCGGTTTACTATGCGTTGGTATGTGACTCCGGCATTTTTTAACACCAAATGGCATTACATTGTAACAGTATGTGTCATATTTAGTGATGAAGGAAGTTTTTTCCTGATCATCTGGGTCCACCCGTATTTGGTTGTAGCCGGAGTATGCATCGAGAAAACTAAGGGTCTCATGGCCGACAATAGCATCAATCATGCGATCGATGTTGGGTAAGGGAAAATAGTCTTTTGGACATGCTTTATTCAAGTCTTTATAATCTACACACATTCTTAATTTATTCCCTTTTTTAGGGACTACCAGTACGCTTTCCAACCACTCCGGGTATTTAACCTCCAGAATAGACCCTATCTTTAGAAGTTTAGTTACCTCATCCTTGATGAACGCATGTTTGATTTCGGACTGAGGCCTCTTTTTTTGTTTGACTGGATGGAACTTCGGATCCAGGCTCAGCTTGTGAGTGGTTATCTCTAAAGGTATACCTGTTATATCAAGGTGGGACCAAGCGAAGCAGTCTTCGTTAGTTGTAAGGAATCGAATAAGTTTTGTCCTAAGCTCGGAGTTCAACCGCAAGCCCAGGTATACCTTTCGTTCGGGAAAGTCTTCTCGCAGTGTGACTTGTTCCAGTTCCTTAACAGTCGATTTGCTGGCATCGGAATCATCAGGGGTGATGAACGATCTGGGAATTCCATAGTCATCATCCTCGACATATACTTGTTTATCCACATTTCCCGAAGATGGTGTCTGTGATTGCTATTTTGTCTTGCTTTTGACCCTTTGGTTAGGAACCGTTGGTGTTGGTGTCATTTCTTCCACCGCGAACATCTCTTTCGCAGCTTGTTGCTCCCCGTAAATTGTTTTTACTCCATCAGGCGTCGTAAACTTCAACACCTGGTGTAATGTCAAAGGTACCGCCCTCATGTCATGGATCCATGGCCTTCCAAATAGGGCATTGTATCTCATGTCCCCTCCGAGCACACAGAACTTTGTTTCTCGAACGGTTCCAGCAGTATTTATTGGCAAGGTTATTTCACCCTTGGTGGTCTCACATGCCATATTGAACCCGTTAAGTACTCGGACTATAGGATCGATCCGGTCTAACAAGCCGAGTTACTCCACGACCCACGATCGGATTATATTGGCCGAGCTACCTGGGTCGATTAACATACGTTTTACTCTAATTTTATATATAAGTACAGATATTACCAGTGCGTCATTGTGGGGTTGTACAATTCCTTCCGCATTTTCATCGTTAAAAGATAAAGTCCCGAGTGCGCTTTTCCTGAATGATGGATATTTTGGTACGTTTCAACATCGGAACTTGAGGGGTATCGACTCCACCGATAATCATGTTGATTGTATGTTGAGGTTCTTCCTGCCCTATCTGTTTATTCCTATTTCCGAAGTGATTTTTTTCTTGGTCGCTCAAGAATTCTCGAAGGTGTCCGTTATTAAGTAACCTGGCTACTTCTTCTCTCAGTTGCCGACAGTCTTCCGTTTTATAACCGTGAGTGCCGTGATATTTGCATATCTGATTAGGATCCCTTTAGGTTGGATCGGATTGCAATGGTCAAGGCCATTTAGTATGTTTGATGCGACCGATAGCAGACACGATAGTGGCAGCATCAACATTAAAATTATACTCCGATAATTGAGGTGCTTCTTTATGCCCGATGGGCCTTTCGAAATTGCTTTTGGTTATGAGTCCCCGGCTGTTCTGACCTCGGTCGTTTCTCCTTTCATGTATTGGAGGGTTTTGCCCGGATGCGCCGATTTTTCTGTCCCCGTGATATGGCCGGTTTCGCCCTCTGTTCGATCTTGGTTGGCGATAAACATCCCTTCGGATTTTGTCATAAGCTCTAATGGGGTAAATGGATCCCGAAGGGGGCTCCGACCTGATAATCTTCGACTCTGATTTTTGACTGGTACCAGTTGTGTACTGTTACAACCCACATTTGTACACGTTATATTACGCCGTAAGATAGTCCACATAGGTCCGAGAAGAGATTACCTTTGATATAATAAGAATTTAGTCCTATTGGTCTTAAATGATGCAAGGGTGTGTAAGGGTGGTTAACAAGTATTAGAAGATAAACGAGTTAAGGACATTGTAACTCGTATTTTTGGGTAAATCTGGAGGTGATTAACATTACCAAGAGGTCATGGTTTAAGGTACTTGAATCATATAATATCTGTTTTATAAGTCTTGAAGTCAAACGAGTTGTGAAACAAAAGTCGACAAAAGTTGTCGCAACTTAGGTTCACAATTTTACTTAAACATTAGGTCAAATATTTCTGAGCTTTTCTCCCAATTTACAGGGAATTACGGGGTGATCTACCCACCAAATTAAAGGTCTATGAGTCTAGTGTCCAACGCATCAAACCGTTCGTCAATACGATCTTGGAGTATATGATAATTCTATTTCCGCAGACCTGCGCAGATTGGTAGGTGACAAGTAGGTGCATCACCTACTTGCCAAAATTAGGGGACAAAATTAAAAGTCCCAAAGTCGGCCAAGAGAGGAATTTTAAGGGATTTTAAACTCAGTTCTTTCACCCTTATTTCAGACCTTCAAAACCAAAATTGAACCCCTGCAACCCCTCCCCAAAAATCCCTCACAAACCCTAATCGATTTTCCCTCTCTTTCAAGTTCTAATTGGGGGTGAAACCTAGAGTTTGAAGAACCAAGGAAAGGGATGAGTTATCCAACAAGTAAGGTATGTTTACTGCTCTCTTTCATGCATTTTTTTCTCCTTTTAATTCATGGTAATTCGTTCTATACATGTAAGAACTCACGGGACGGTGATCGGAAGCCGTGAGATCGAGTTATTCAATTGTAGCGGACTGTTTTGTGGACTGTTTTGTGTTGCTGTTGGGCTGCGTGTTTTACTATTGTTTTGTGGAGTTTTGAAGGAAGAAGGGTGTGGAGAAACACCACATAGATTTAGGGTTGTAGGCTGATAGTTCTTCGTAACATTTCGGGGTCGTTTGACACGACTATGGTGGCCATCGTATGTATGAAGTGATTAGCTTGTGCGTGGACTGTTTTGGGAGGCTTAATATGATTATTATTGATGTTGTTTGGGCCGTTTGGTGATTGTGTTAACTTGTGGGAAGTCATATATATAGGGGAGGTGCTATCTGTTTTATCGCAAAATAGGTTGCAGTCGATACATAATAGTTACAACGCTTAAACGATAACGGTAGTGTCATTTCTCTTATTGTAGACTAAGGAGTCGTGGAATATTCATAGCTTGAGGTTGGGAAGTATATACAAGGTATGTGAGACTTTCCTTTTCCTTCTTTTGCACGACTCTGATTGTACATAATGCAATGAACGAGCCCCAAAGATACTCTACTCTTAGAAGGTAGTAGTACTTATATTGTTTCCCCCTTATGGGAGGATTGATGTTGATGTTACTTCTTTGACCTTGCGCCAGTCCGAAAGGTTGAAACTGTGGTTCCAGTGAGTCCAGCATACATTATCTATTTTACTCTACCGAGCCGCACTATAGACGACAGCTATTTTACTTTACCGCACCGCGCTATAATCGGCCGGACAGGCACCTATTGTGCAACCATTGATCAGTTGGGTATGATGAAGATGAGGCCCACAGAGGCGTATGTATATGATGATTTTAAAAAGGATATATATATATATATGTATGTATATATATATATATGTATGTATGTATGTATGTATATATATATATGTATGTATGTATGTATGTATGTATGTATATGCATGTGCACATCAGGCATCTCATGGTTAGTCGCCCTCAGAGGCATTCAGATGGTACGGATTGTATGTTTCTTATTCCGATACATGTTATTATTCTTATGTATGTTTTCCCGTCTTACATACACAGTACTTTATCCGTACTGACATCCTTTTATTTGTGGACACTGCATGTCGTGCTGCAGGTCCGGACAGACAGATAGACGAGGCTCCCCCACCACATAGGTTGTCCAGTTTAGCGGATATTGGCGAGATCCATCCTTCGGACTTGCCGTAGTCTCGGTATGCATTTTGTTATAGGCATTATGGGCATGTAGGGGCCCTGTTCCGACACAGGTTGCATCTTGTATGTTCCAGTAGAGGCTCATAGACAAGGGGTGGGTTTATGTATAGTTGGATTGCCTTGTCAGCAAATGTATTTTGTTGTACAGTTTATGCATCGCAGCCTTAAGGGCCATGTTATATATACGTATGTTCATGTTATTGTATGATATTTCAGTTGATCATGATCATGGGTTGCTATTCGTATGGGCATCGTTGACCTTATAGATAACAAGGAAGGTAAGATGAAAGGTACGCCGGCACTCGGTAAGTAGGGTCCGGGTGCCAATCGCGACCCTCCGGCTTGGGTCGTGACATGTACATCGGCCCATGTGACAGTAGGGTACTCTATTAAGTTCTATTTTAGTTGTTGCGAAGCCGCCGAGCTTCGAACATTAAGCCCTTGAGTGAAAGCTTGAACAGCCCAATCGTTTGTGACCAGTGGCAGATCCATCCGTTCCATTTGGAACCGGGACACGAACTCTCCGAGCATCCCGTTATCCTTCTGTCTGACACTGAAAAGGTCCGATTTCCGCGTTTTGACCTTGATGGAGCCTGCGTGTGCCTTCACAAACTGCAAGCATAGAAAACGAGTCAATAGAATTAGGGGGTAAGTTGTGATACCATGTCATGGCTCCTTTCGACAGAGTTTTCCCAAATTTTTTCAACAGAACGGATTCGATCTCGTCATCCTCGAGGTCGTTCCCTTGGATAGCGCATGTATATGCGATTACATGCTCGTTTTGGTCGGTCTTTCCGTTGTATTTGGGGATTTCTGGCATACGAAATTTTTTGGGTATCGATTTCGGAGCCGCGCTCGGTGGAAAAGGTTTTTGTATGAACTTTTTGGAATCTAGGCCTTTTAATACCGGGGTGCTCCTGGGATTTGATCCACCCTGGAGTTGTACGTTTTACCTTCTTGTTATTTGCCTCGATTTTCTTCTCTCCAGATTCCATTCCTTTAGTTTGTTCTTCGAGCATCTTCATAATTTCAGGGTTTTCCCCCGATTCACACTCATTCAACCCTCCTACAACTGATCCATCCCTATGGGTAATTTCCCGGGAAGGGCCAGGCTCAACCCTATTTGAGATTTGGCTTCGATTTTGTAACTAAGCAATCGCTGCTTGTTGGGCTTGCAACATTTCGAAGATCATCCGGAGGCTGATCCCATCCCTTTCATCGTTTTGGGGATTTTGTGTCACCAATCGCGTTCCCCTATGAACGCTATTGAAGGGGCCGGTAAGCTGATTTGCATCAACTGCCACTTGTGAATTAGCATCAATTGGAATTTCGTCACCGGGCGCTATGTTATTAATTTTGCCTTAATGATCGAACTCGTTATCAACGTGCAGAGGTGCTGATTAAGAGTTTGACATTTTCGTATTGCAACCTAGAACCAGAAACACTTCAAAGAGCAAGTGCGAAACAATATGCGTGACAAAAAGTTGTATTAAATATTCACTATTATCCTTAGCCCCACGGTGGGCGCCAAACTGTTTACCCTAAATTTCGGATAACAATTGAATTTATACGTGGTTTTAAGGATATGTGACCTGATTTGATACAAATGACGAATAATATAACGAAAATTAAAATTAAGGGATAAATGGAAAAGTAACACAAACCACCCGAGTTAGACACTCTTAGCCGTTGGCTGATCCTTCTTGGGCGGAAACTGATTGTAATGGAAATTGTAACAAGTTGATGATAAAATGATTCAAGAGAGCAATATATCACTATTTTTTTCTTTCAATTGATGATTCATTTCAAAAGTGTCCTGTAAATGGTTCAACTCTCCCTTTTTATAGCGGGGAGGTCATACATCCGGTATAACTTTATACAAGGTAAAAATCTCCGCACAAGGTAAGAAATCTCCTGATTTGCTAATTAAGCGGTTCTATTGATTAGTGCCGAGATTCCTCCCCTTACAGATTTTCCAATTTTCCGTCATTTAGGTTTAATGATCTTCTCTTGGACATTTTCGGAGTCAGGTTCGATTTTGAATCATGGGCTCGATATTTTCGAGGTCGGACATTCTGGCTTCGTGTTCCGCTTCGATGAAGCTGGGGTTCGAACTTCGATCCTATGCATTCCGAACCTAATCTATCGTGCAATAGTTGAACTCGATGTTAACCATATAGAGTCGAGCTGGATTTTGACCACATATAAATGGGCCCGACTTCGACCGTATACAATAACCAACAGGAGAGTTGAATATTAAACGAGTAGAGAATTTGCAGAGTTTTGATATCGTAATGTGTATGTCAATGTGTATTACAATGGTGGATTACTAGGGAATGATTCTTATTGATTGATCTGGGACTAGCTTATCGGACGATTAAGAGTTCTTCAATCTTCGACCAGGATATAACTCCGGCTGACTCGAAGTCGACTAGGAAGCCCTTATTTGCTTGCCACGCGCTGATTTATGTGCTTACCATGTGTTTGGTCAAAGAGTTTTTCCTTCGGTATATTTATCATCAATACATCAACCACGGCCCTCTGATTTACGATATTTTAAATTTTCAAAAACTTTAATAGGCGAGAAGGCATAACTACCGTGTAATCAATTTTTTTTCTTTCAAATTTTCAGTTACACATTTATATGTTCTGGACGGTATATTAATTATTTTTACTTATTCAAAGTATATCAATTACAATCACAATAGGCTGCGTGACAAAAATAATATTTTATTCTTTTGAGACCTGTAAAAAGTTTATTAGAAAAACAATTTTTGTGTGAAAACGTTCTTGATCATCGGCAAACTCCATTTCAGAGTTGGTCACATATCTTTCTCTTTTTTTTTCTACTGCAAAAGGCAACCAATCCTTGTGTTAGAAAACTAACTAGGCATATTTGAAGTTAAAGTTAAACAAAGAAATTTAATATTGATCATAAAAAAGCAAAAACAAAATTTCAAATCTAAAAAGCAAAATAAAGCTCCAAATTTGAAAAGAAATAAAGGTGGAATATATCGACAATCCCTTAAACAGGTCAGTATATTTTATTTAGAAACCTTAATTAAGGAATATTTCAATTGAGTACCTGAACACGTGATAAATTACTCACTCGTTGTGCAGATTTTAACAAAATGATTCTTGATTGTTTTCTTTTCCTTTTGTTTAACGAAGCGAGAGTTTGTTTTTAGTTGACTGAGTTCTTTTTTAACTGACTCCTCTTGTGTTGTTTGTTATAGCAAAAGCTTCTATAAGATATGTACTCCCTTCATTCACATATATTTGTGTAACAACTCGATAGGTCGTATTGAGTTCTAGTTTCCCATTTCGTGATTTGAGATTTTACATACTCTTATTTGATGATTTATGCCTTGTGTGCGAGTCCGTTTTGATTTTCGAAAAGTTTAAATGTGATTTTTCAAAACATAGTTTTTTTTAACTTGAAAAATTATTAGAGTTGACCATGGTCAACATTGTTGGTAAACGACATTGGATCGATATTTTGACGATCTGGTAGATTCGTATGATGATTTTGGACTTGTACGAATATTTGGTTGGAGTCCCAGGTGATCCAAGGCCATTTCAATACTTATTGTGAAAGGTTAAAATTTGAAGTTATGAACTTCGAAATCTTTGAGTTTTGATGCTTGATTCTCGATTCTAGATGTTATTTTGATGTTTTGAGATTATGAGCAAGTTCGTATGATATTAATGTACTTGTTTGGATTGGAGCACAAAGGGTTTATCCGAGGCTCGAGAGCTTGATCGCATTTGAGATCATCAGTTCGCTTTTGCGAACATCTCATGTAACGACCCGACCGGTCATTTTGAGTATTTTAGCCTCGTTTCTCTTATTTTATGCTTTACAGATGTGTATTTGTGATAATGGGACTTGAGGGGGTGGTTGTCTTGATTTCGAGAATATTTTGGATCAGGACACTTAGTTCATTGGTAGAAAGCTTAAGTGCCAAGGGTTGACCAAATTATGATTTTTGTGTAGACGACTCCGGAATGGTATTTTGGTAGTTCTAATAGCTTCGTATGGCGATTTTCAACTTAGAAGTATGTTACGAATTTAGTGTTGGAGGTTCCTAGGTCGATTTGGTTCTAATCGGTGAAAGTTAGAAAGTTGAAGGTTTGGAAGGTTGATAGGTTTGACTGGGAGTTGACTTTGTTGATACGGGATTCGAATTTTGATTCCGGGAATTGGGTTAGGTTCATTGTGTCGTCTGGGACTTGCATGAAAATTTTGAGGTCATTTTGAGTTGTTTAGGCATGTTGGGCGTAAGTTTTGAATTTGAAAATATGGATTAGTTCCTTAGGCTTGAATGAGGTACAAATCGTGGTTTTGATATAATTTTGTGTGATTTGAGGCTTCTAATAGGTCCATGTTATGTTTCGTGTTTGTTGGGGCGCAAGCCCAGGGTTGACCTTGCATAATTGAATCAAGATCTTACCTTATTATTTGAAATTATTTCTTATGGCTTTTATTGATGTATTAAGTTATTTTGGCAGATTCGAGCCGTCCGGAGGTTGATTCACGGGGGAGGGGCTTCTTAGAGTACTTATTTCCCTTGCTTGAGGTAAGTATCTTACCTAAACTTGGTTGAGACACTAGTTGCTTGAGTTATTTGTGATAACTACATGCTATGGGTGGTGCACATGTGTGGGGTCGAGCCCATGTACGTGCATCTGGTACTATTCATACTCGGGGTAGTGCTTAGGTTATATGCCTTGAATTGATTACTAAGATTCATTATGTGATGTTTCTTATAACTGTACCCCTTTTGTGAGCTATCTTAATCATGTTTGAGGCCACATAGAGGTTAATCTTCTGATTAAACCTGATAATTTGCTATTATCGTGATGCAATTGCCCGATTTTAGTTATGATAACATACATAGCACATGCTTACACCTTAGAATGTCACTTATACCAGTCTAGGAGTATGCAATTTGATATTCATTGATCATGTACATGTATTCTTGTATAACTGCTTTCTGTATGATATGGATTGGACCGGTAGCCGTGACCACTTTGTGCATATTGTGATATTGAGCATGTGGCCATACTGGGTGGATCATGATATTGAGCCAGTGACCACGGGAGAATTGTGATATTAAGCTTATGACTATATCGTGCAACGTGTGAATATGGATCCATCCCCCTAAGGTCACCCTCTCATGTTCCTTCTTGATGGTGTACATGCGGTTTTAGAAAAGCTAATTAGTGATTTGGTATGGTTACTGAATTTTTGAAGAAAAGCTGGCCAGTGTTTGTTTTGGTTATTGTATTTCATCTTTACTTATAATTTCCTTGGTTGTTACCTGATTTATGTGTATATCTTCTTTATATGTTGGATTGTTGACTATGCAGAGTACGTTAAGTAATTGTGTGCACCAAGGTCTTTTTATCTGTAATTCATGACTTGATCATATTATTGTTCTATATTGGTTGGAATTATGAACTGCACAGGTGATAAGCGAGCATCATTTATAATTCTTGCTTCTATTATCTCGCCGAGATTAGTGATTATACTTGCCGAGTAAAAGGATTGGGTTGTACTCATACTACAATCTGCATTTAATTGTGCATATCCAAGTATTGGACCGAGCCACCAATAGCTGAGGCTAGTTGCTGAGTTATCTCTGGAGAGACGAGGTAGAGCTGTATCTTGACTGCAGTCTTGGCGTCTCTTTTCATTTTGGTACTATTGTATTTCATTCAGACAATATTGTTATTTGGTATTTCATACTTATATTTTTGTTTTAGAGCTCATGACTATGTATATACCAGTTCTGGGGGATTTATTATGTATTGACTCTATTATGTCATGTTGATGGCTTTAGACTTATATTATTCTCTAATACTTTTGTTATTAAGATTCGTTATTGCTATGTTTGTTTGCCTTGCAAGTGCGTTCGGCGTCATCATGATTGGTTGGTGATTTTGGGTCGTGACATCACAATTGCAAACAAGAGTTGCAATTACGCTACCTACAACTGGGTGAAAAAAGAAGGTTTCAGGATTTGGCTCATTGTACTCCATCTTTGAGGCATAGACTCCACATAAAAGCAATTTGGAGAGTAGTTTCTTCCCAACATCATATGCTAGTAACACTAACTTGTTTTTATTTAATTTTTATTACTTTTTCATAGATTTTATGACTAAAACTAAGATTTCTTAGAGTAAAAAATAGGGTTTTGGGGTAGAAATTTAGGATTTTATATTATAAAAATTTAGACATCAATTTGAGGTTGATTCTCAAAATAAATCACTTATTTGCATTGGGGTGAATAGATAATCGGGATTTGGTCTTAATTTCGGACTTCCACCACATGTGTCTGGGTTAACTTTTTATTAACTTTTTTTGAATATGCTAAATATCGAACCTTTTTTTATACTAGGGTAGTTTCTAAAACTTGTTTTGACTTATTTGAACATTAATTAGCTAGATTCGGGTGGTTTGTAGGCTTGCTCTAAAGAAAAAGCAGTGTTGAATTAAAGAGGTAAGTGTCTTGGTTAATCTTGATTTGAGGGAATTAGGATGTAACTGTGTCTAATTTTTATATGTTCCATGTGTTGGGGGAGGCATATATACAAGGTGACAAGAGTGAATGTGTTTGCTAAGGGTTGAGCATGCAAGTAGAACTAGAATTTACACGATTTTGCTTCATGTGATATGGTATTCATGCTTTACCTAGATTGTAGTACTCTTGGACTAATTTTATTCGTGTTATTAGTTGCGTTAGACTTGCTGTGATATTAGGTAATAAGCCTACTGAGTTGTTGATTTGGCTATTGGTACAAAGTGATGATTATTTCCTATATTACAAGCTATGTTCAATCACTCTTCTTGATATTATTTGTGTTTTTCACCTTGCTTGGTACTGCTTTGTGTGTTTATTCTTGGTGAGGATGATTGAGATGCACGAAGGGTGATGCCGTGCTTGTGAGGATGAGTGATTGTGCTTGAAGATATATCATTGCACGAAGGGTGTTTCCATGCTTAAGGAGAAGAGTGAATATGCACGAATGGTGTTTCTGTGCTTGCTATTATGCTATACTTGTGAGACTGAGAGTAAAAGCACGACGGGTGATATTATTCCATTGGTCGATATCCAGGTTCCTTATTTTCTACATTGCCTGAGATTTTGGCTATGTTGTCTCATGGTTATTCTTTAAAAAGGCATGTTGGGATTGCTTGTGGAAGTATAAAATTGTGGTTTACCATAGTTGTTTCTTCCTTTATCATCTCGTTCTTTATCTCTTAACTTTTATACTTGTTATCTATCTCATGTTATTTATCTTGTCATCTTACTTGTTAGTTTGTTCGTCTTCATGTTGCTACATCCCTCGTTATGTTCTTGTTAATTAATTATACAGGTTTATATGTAGGTGTCTTGTCCTAGCCTCGTCACTTCCTCATCGGGGTTGGCTCGAACCTTACGGAGTACATTAGGTCAGTTGTACTAATTTTGGTGCAGATCCTAGTAGCATCCAACGAGGGGCATAGCTTGGTGACCAAAGAGACTCGAGGTAGTGCTACTTTCCGTCCGCAGACTTTGGAGTCTTCTTTGCTCTTATTATTGTGGTTCCCTTGTATCATATAGTATTTCATTTCATTTTATACCTTATATGTAGTATTCTTAGAATCTCATATACTCTGTGACGCTAAGTCTTAGGAGGTTGTGTAGAGGGTGTATGGTTTAAACTTATTTACATATATTTCTGAGTTTTACTCTTGTTTCATATTATTATGTTGTTATCTGTTATACTAGTTCCTTATTTATCGTTAAGTGTTGGCTTGCCTAACAAGCAGTATTAGGCACCATCACGATTTCATTTCTTGGAAGTTTGGGTCGAGACAAGTTAGTATCACAGCACTAGGTTGCATAGGTCATGAGCATGCTTGGTAGAGTTTTGAGAATTTGCACGGAGTTGTCTGTACTTATTTTCTAGAAGCTATAAGGCTTTAGGAAACTTTACTTTCTTTCTCTATCGTGCGACTTTGTTATGTTCTAAAGTTTGAATCTTTAATTTCGTATTCTCTCAAAGATGGTGATGACACGCGCTTCGTTCGCAGCTGACCAAGAGCCAGAGCCCCAGATTGCAGCCACTACCTAGGGTAGGGGCAGGGGCAGGGGCAACGTCTCAAGGGCAAAGCTCGGCCTAGAGTGCATGAAACAGTACTCACAGTCGGGCCTTAAATAAATATGGAGGATGAGATTGTAATTCAGGTTTAGTAGTATGACCGAATCAGGTCCCAGAGGGTTTCATTGCTACCTCAATGCTTCAGGACACATTAGTTCTCATGATTAGCTTTATGGAGAGTACGGCTCAGGCCGGTGTGTTTCCTATGGAACATGCCGCTTCTCAGGCTGAAGGAGGAGTTCAAACTCCCGCCACTCATGCCCCAAAGCAGATGGCCCATGATTATTAGACCCCAGGAGTTCAAGCAATTGGAGTGGTTCAGCCTATTGTTACCTCGCATCCTGGGGATCGACCCGCGATGTCTGCTGATGAGCTAAAGTGATTGGACAAGTTCACAAAATGGCATCCCCCTCACTTTGACGGTGCACCTTCAGAGGATGGCCAGGACTTCTTGGACCGTTTCCATGAGATTTTATGCAACGTGGGACTAGTTGAGTCCAATGACTTGATTTTACTGTCTTTCAGATATATGGTTCAGCGAAGAGATGGTGACAGGTTTATGAGCGGCACAGCCCAACATGATCACCTCTCTTACACAGGGTCAGTTTTTACAGTTGTTCTTGGAGAAGTTTATTCTCTTACTTAGAGAGACGAGCTACACAACCAATTCAAAATCCTTCAGTAGGGTGGCATAACCGTCACCTAATATAAGATTAAGATTTGTTTATTTGTCAAGCCACGCAGCTATCCTGATCCCTATTGAGAGGAAACAAGTGCGGAGGTTCAAAGAGGGTCTTGGTTATGGCATCAGAATTTAGATGGCCCGAAAGGCCAAGACTGAGACCTCTTTCACTCAGGTATTGGGGATTGGCAGGAGGATTGAGCGCATTAGAGGCCAGATGAGAGAGACGACCTCAAACAAGAGGCCCTATATTTTTTAGGTTTTAGCGGTGCCTCGTCTAGAGGCAGGGTTTTTTTACTAGAGTGCAGTCAGCACTCCAAGTTTCGCGTGGTGCTTCAAGTAGCCATAGTGCTTATGGACCTCATTTCGAGGAGCTAGCATTCAGTGCACCTCCCCCTCCTATTAATGCACCTCTGATGCAGAGTTACCTGGGTTTTTTTTGGGTTATTAGGGACAATTCTAGGTTTGGAAGGCACGTCATCAGAAGGCTTGCTATGTGTGTGGGGATCTGAGACACGTCGCTAGGTTTGCCCTATGTCACATAGCAGTATGCCGTAACACGATACTCATGCTATAGTTCAGGCATTGGTTGCTACACCACTCGCTCAGCCCGCTAGGAGTGGGGGTCAGTTATCCAGAGGTGGAGGCCAGCTAGTTAGAGGTAGAAGCCAATCTGTGAGAGGTTGTTCTAGAGGTGGAGAAGAGGTTAGTGAGGCTTAGCCCCATTGATATGCATTCTAGCTAGGCCTGAGGTGGAGTCGTCTATTGCAGTTATTGCATGTATTATTTCAATCTGTGTTGGATATGCTTCGATATTTTTTGATCGGCCGATCTACATATTCATATGTATGTTCATACTTTGCATCCCCACTTGAGTATGCCTCGTGATTCTCTTGATGCTCCTGTTTCTGTGTCTATGATCATTAGGGATTCTATAGTAATAGATCGGGTGTACCGGCTTGTGTCGTTACTATTAGTGGTTTTTATACTGTAGTTGATCTCTTTTTATTGGATATGGTGGATTTTGATGTCATTCTTGATATGTATTGGTTGTCTTCGTATCACACTATCTTGGATTGTCATGCCAAGATTCTGACTACAGTCATGCTAAGGTTGCCTAGATTAGAACAGAGAGGGACCTCGGCCATTCTACTAGTAGGGTGGTTTTATTTTTGAAGGCTTAGTGTATGGTTGAGAAGGGGTGTCCAGCGTACCTGGCTTACATCCAGGATTCTAGTTGTGAAGGTTCCGTCTATGGATTCAGTGCCAATAGTGAGGGAGTTCCCAAAGGTATTCCATGTAAATTTACCAGGCATGCCACCCAAGAAGGATATTGACTTTTGCATTAACTTGGTTACGGGCACTCAGTCTATTTTCATCCCACTATACCTTATGGTTCCACCGAATTGAAGGAGTTGAAGGATCGGTTGTAGGATTTGCATGATAAAGGATTCATTAGGTTGAGTGTTTCACCTTAGGGTGCGCCGATATTGTTTGTAAATAAGAATGATGGATCGACGAGGATGTGCATTAACTATCGGAAGTTAAACAAGGTTACCATCAAGAATAAGTATCCATTGCCTAGGATTGATGACCTATTTGATCAGTTTCAGGGTGCCAAGGTGTTTTATGAGATCGAATTTAGATCGGGCTATCATCAGGTGAAGATTAGGGCATCAGATGTCTCTAAGACAAGTTTGAGGACCAGCTATGGTCATTATGAGTTCTTGGTAATGTTATTTGGTTTGACTAGTGCTCCAACATCCATCATGGATTTGATGATTCGACTGTTCAAACCTTATTTGAACTCCTTTGTGATTGTGTTTATTAATGATATTTTGGTTTATTCTCATAGTAGAGAGGAGCATGAGTAGCACCTGTGCGTTGTACTTTAGAGTTTGAAGGATCGTCAGCTTTGTCAAGTTTTTGAAGTGTGAGTTCTTGTTGGACTCTGTTTCCTTACTGGGTCATGTTTTTTCTTGTGATGGTATCAAGGTGGATCTTAAGAATATTGAAGAAGTTCATAATTGCCTAGACCTACTTTAGCCACAGAGATTTGGATCTTCTTGGGTTTGGCGGGCTACTATCGCCCCTTTATATAGGGATTCTCATCTATCGTAGCCTCGTTGTCTAGGTTCACTTAGAAGGGCGTTCTTTTCAGATGGTCTGATGAGTGTGCTTTTAGAAGCTCAAAGATTGCTTTGACTACAGCTCCAGTGTTGGTGTTTTCCACATGTTCGGGGCCTTATACTATGTAATTTTCATGCTTCGCGTATTGGATTGGGCACAGTATTGATGCATGATGGTAGGGTGATTGTATACGCGTCCTGTCAGTTGAAGATCCACGAGAAGGACTATCTTGTGCATCATTCGTAGTGGCAGCTATTGTACACGCGCTCAAGATTTGAAGGCACTACTTGTACAGCGTGTCATATGTGTTTTACACAGATTATTGGAATCTCCAGCATCTATTTAAGCAAAAGGATCTAAACTGAGGCAACAGAGATGGTTAGAGTTGTTAAAGGACTATAATATCACTAAATTGTATCATCTTGGGAAGGCTAATGTGGCGGCTGATGCCTTGAGTAGGGAGGTGGAGAGCATGGGTAGTTTGGCATTTATACTCGCAATGGAGACACCATTGGCTATGGATGTTCAGGCCTTGTTAACAGACTTGTGAGGTTACATATTTTAGAGCCTAGTAGGGTTCTTGCTTGTGTTGTGGCACAGTCGTCTTTATTGGAACGAATCAAGGCTCACCAGTTTGATGATCCTTATTTGTTGGTGTTGAAAGATACAATGCAGCGGAGTGGTGCTAAGAAAGTTGTGATTGGAGATGATGGTGTTATGCGGCTTTGGGGTAGGATTGATGTTCCGAATGTTGATGGTTTGAGAGAGCTTATCCTCGTGGAGCCTCATACTTGAAGCAGCATTATTAGTGGTGAAAACTGAATAAAGACAATGTTGGGCATGTCTCAGAATGTTGGATTGCCAGCAGGTGAAGTATGAACATCAAAAATCGAGTGGGTTAACTCAGAGGTTGGTGATACCAGGGTGGAAGTGGGAGAGCATTACTATGGTCTTTGTGGTAGGCTTACCACGGACTTTGAATAAGTATGATGTCGTTATTTGGGACTTGTGTGCAATGTTTGAGTCCATTCATGATTGGTTAGGCTTGAATCAGACGCTTGGTTTGAAGAACTTAAGAGAAGCTTAACATGTGTTTTGATCGTCACTTTTTGGTTTTAATGTTATTCATTGTATTTTGAGCGTTTGAAAAAGTTAGGATTAGGTATTGAAACTTGTTGGTATGATTGGATGGGGTCCCGAGGGGCTCGGGTATGTTTTCGGGTAATTTTGGATTATTTCCATGTGTTGAGGCATTAGATTTTTGCTGGTGTCTAGTATTCATCGCGTTAGCAAGGGTGGTGCCACATTCGCGAAGAAGAAAGCTGAGTTGAGCACTAGACCTTAGCATTCACGATGGAGTTGGACAGGTCCGCGAAGAGGAGGGGACTTTTGGCATTCACGTTCGCGCGACCCCTGTCGCGTTCGCGAAGAAGGTTTTCTGTGCAGAGGCAGTGTATGTTCCCGAATGCGAGGCAGGGGTATGCCTGGGCAGACCACTTTAAGTTGGAATTTTGGAATTTTACCTACATTATCATATTTTGTGCCCTAGACTTTAAGAGTGGGAGATTTTAAAGAGCAAATTCACTACATCATTGGAGGAAAGAAACTTATACTTGGATTTGACTTTATATCATGATTTTTCATGGATTTCTACACCTAAAAGTTTGGATTTTAAAGTAAAATTTGGGGGTGCGGCAAAACGTTGGAGAGTGAATGATTAAGATTTGAACCCCGATTTGGTGTTTGTTTGGATGGAACTTGCATATTTGGACTCGTATCGGAATAGTTTATGAGTTTTCTTGGGTTCCGGGAAGCAGCCTAAGTTGACTTTTTGGTTAACTTTTTGTATTTGATTAAAGATTCAATCTTTATTGTTGCGTTCAATTTCTATGGCTTTGTTTGATGTTATTGGGTTGTCTTTGACTATATTCGAGCCGTTTAGAGTTGGATTATTGAGGATTTCACATTTTAGTTATTTTAGGCTATTGAGTGGAGGTAAGTCTCTTGGCTAACCTTATTAATAGGGAAACCCCTAGGATTTGACTTGTTTGCTATGTGTTTAAGGCATTGGGTGTGGTGAATATACGTGATGGCTAGCGTATATGCATTTACCGAGTTTATATCATGATCGGGGTAGAATTAAAATATTTTATTCCTTATTTTGACTATGCGCTTATTTGATTCATGATTTAATTGACTTATGTGACTATGTTCACTCTTTTATTCATGTTAAAAATCAGGCCTGGGTTTATAAGTACTTACGAAGGATTTGGAACTTATCCTTGATATATTGGATTGCTTAAATGATCTATAGTCACATAGAGATTTCATGTGCACATATTCGTATGATTTTTATTAAGTCCTTGTGCACCTATTTTCAAAAATTCTTGAGCATATACATGTATTTTGAATAAGGACACTTGATTTGAATTGAGGATTTTGGCACGAAAGGTAAAGCATGCGGATGAGATACAGCTATGACACATTGGACTCGATGATCGGATATTGACTTAAGAGTGATGTGATTATGCTCCTCTTTGCACTTGGATTTGGATCTGTCCCTATTGAGTTAGGTGATAACCCATGTTATTTTGGGCCCTGTAAGCATAGTCGGTACATGAATTTTGTACTGGGCCGTGTTGAGTAGCGTTATGATTATTTTTTTTATTGGAAGAGCATGCCTCGTACTTCAACTGTTGATATCTATGATTCTTGTTATTCATGATATTGTCTACATTTCAGTTTTAATTCTATTATTATACTTATGCTGTAAGTTTCTGAGCATCTAGCCTCGCAACTACTTCTTCGAGGTTAGACTTGATACTTATTGGGTGCCGATTGTGGTGTACTCATACTATGCTTCTACACATCCTTTTGGGCAGATCCTCATATGGGTCCTAGCAGAGCTTCCGATTGAGCTTAGGAGACCATACGAAGACTTAGGGTAAGCTGCACTTCATGGATCTTCCTCGCATTTCCTGAGTCCCAGTTCCTTACCTATTTCCTATCTACTTCTATTTTTGACAGCTTGTTAGGTATACAAGCTTGTTCTCATTTCCGTAGTTTTTTTGTGTACGTGTGCCTCCTAGTTTTGGGGGTTCTACAGTATTGGGCGTGTTTAGGCTGTGTTATGATTTTATCGGATATTGTTACTATATTAAACTATTATTGTCTTTACTTAAGCTATATCATCATTAACCAAAGAAAGTGGACCTTATTTCTGGATTATGAGTCGGCTTGCTAAGCAAGTTTGGCTAAGCACCATCATGGCCTCGAGGTGGGAGTTTGGGGTCATGAAAAACCAAATTCTATCATTGGCGGAGTTTTCCTACAGCAACAGCTATCAATCCAGCATTCAGATGGTGTCGCATGAGGCTTTATACGGTAGGCAGTCTTATTCTCTTATTAGTTGGTTTGATCCTGGTGAAGCTAGGATGTTGGTTACGTATTTGGTTCGTGATGCTCTAGAGAAGGAGAAGTTGATTTAGGATCGCCTTTGTACCTCGCAGAGCAGACAAAAGAGTTATGCAAACAAGAAGGTTTGTGATGTGGCTTATATGGAGGCGAGAAGGTACTTTTGAAAGTTTCGCCTATAAAGGGCGTGAAGAAATTTGGGAAGAAGGGCAAGTTGAGCCTGATGTTTATTGGCCCATTTGAGATCTTAGAGAGAGTTGGAGAGGTTGCTTATAGGCTTTCATTGCCTCCCAGCCTGGCAGGAGTACATCTGGTATTTCATATTTCTATGCTTCAAAAGTGTCAAGTAGATTAGTCGCATGTATTGGACGCGGCGCAGCTTGATGGGAATTTGACCGATAAAGAAGAACCGGTAGTCATTCTAGATCAGCAAGTTCGAAAGTGAGATCTAAGGATATTTCTCCTATGAAAGTGCTTTGGAAAGGTCATCCAACTGAAGAGGCTACTTGGGAGTCCGAGTCCGAAATGAGGAGCAGATACCACACTTTTTTACCAGTCCAGATACATTTCTATGTTCGTTCGAGGATGTACATTTCTTTTAGAGGCGGAGAATATAAGGACCCGATAGGTTATTTTGAGTTATAGCTTCCCATTTCATAATTTGATACCTTACATAGTCTTATTTGATGATTTATGACTTGCATGCATGGTCCGTGTTGATTTCTGAAAACTTTAAATGTGATTTTTCAAAGAAAACTTAATTTTTTAAACTTTTAAAATAGGTAGATTTGACCACGATAAACATTGTTGGTAAATAATATTGGATCGACATTTGACAATTCCGATAGGTACATATAATGATTTTGGACTTGTACATATTTTTGGTCTTGGTCTCGGGTGACCCGAGGCCGTTTCAGCGCTTATTGTGAAAAGCTGAAATATGAACTTTGAAATCTTTGAGTTTTGATGTTTGATTCTTGATTGTAGATGTTATTTTGATGCTTTAAGCTTACAAGCAAGTTCGTATGATATTATTGTACTCGTGTGGATAATTAGATTGGAGCACGAGGGGCTAGGGTGAGTTTCAGATGGGTTCTGTACTTATTTTTGGCAAGAGTTGAGTTGTTGGTGCTACAGAAATCCCAATTGCGATGGTCTGTTCGCAAATCCAAGACTTGCATTTGCGAGTGCTAGCTCGCATTTGTGATGTTGGGGAGGAGTTGGGCAACTTCGCAATTGCGCACTTTTGCGAGGAGGGGATCCTTCGCATTTGCAATGCATCTGTCGCATTTGCGACATCTGGAATTGTGATATCTTTGTCGCAATTGCGAGATCTGAGGCTCACGAGCTTGATTGCATTTGCGATAAGCAGTTTGCTTTTGCAAATAGCGCCTTGCAAAAGCGAACTAGAGTTCACAACTGCGAAATCTGCAGGAAGGTAAAAACAAGGATTTCAGGATTTAGCTCATTTTACTCCATCTTTGAGGCATAGACTCCACATAAAAGCGATTTTGGAGAGTCATTTCTTCCCAACATCATAGGTTTGTAACTTTAGCCTATTTTTATTAAATTCTCATTACTTTATAATATATTTCCTCACTAGAACTATGATTTCACAAAGTAAAAATAGGGTTTTGTGTAGAAATTTAGAATTTTATATTTTAGAGATTTTGACTTCGATTTGATGTCGGATCTCGAAACAAATCACATATTTGGACTCAGGGGTGAATGAGTAATCGAGATTTGGTCTTATTTCAAATTTTGACTATGTGGGCCTAGGTTAACTTTTTGTTGATTTTTTTAAATATATTAAAGATTGAACCTTTTTATACTAGGGTAGTTTCTAAAGTTGTTTTGACTTAATTAATTGACTAGATTCGGGTGGTTTGAAGGCTTGTTCTAAAAGAAAAGCAGTGTTGAATTGTTGAATTGTACTACAAAGAATAAGTGTCTTGGTTAACCTTGATTTGAAGGAAGCAGGATGTAATTTTGTCTGATATCTATGTGTTCTATGTGTTGGGGCGGCGTATACGCAAGGCAATGAGTGTATATGCGTTTTCTAAGGGTTGAGCATGCGAGTAGAACTAGCATTTACAATTTGTTGCTTCATGTTATATGTTATTCATGCTTTACCTAGATTGTAATACTCTTGGACTATTTCCATTCGTGTTAGTAGCTGAGTGAGACTTGTCGTGATGTGGGGTAATAAGGCTATCAGGTCATTGATTTGGCTATTAGTGCAAAGTAATGATTATTTCCAATATTACAAGTTGTGTTCGATCACTCTTCTTGATATTGTTTGTGCTTTTCACCTTGCTTGGTACTGCTTTACATGTTTATGCTTGGTGAGGAAGAATGAGATGCACAAAAGGTACTACCATATTTGTGAGGAAGAGTGATTATGCACGAAGGGTGTTGTCGTACTTCCTTTATATATTGATATCATTGCACGAAGGGTGTTGTCATGCTTGAGAAGAAGCGTGAATATGCACGGAGGATGTTTCTGTGCTTGCTATTATGTTATACTTGTGAGGTTGAGAGTAAAAGCACGAAGGGTGATGCTGTTCCACCGGTTGATATCTCGCGTTCCTTATTTTCTACATTGACTAAGATTTTGGCTATGTTGTTTTGTGGATATTCTTTTAAAAAGGCTTGTTGGAGTTACTTGTAGAATAAAATTGTGGTTTACCGTAATGTTTCTTCCTTTATCTTCTTGTTATCTATCTCATGTTATTTATTTGGTCATCTTATTTGTTAGTTTGTTCGTCTTCGTGTTGCAATATATCTCGTTATTTTCTCGTTGCTTAATTGTAAAGGTTTATATATAGGTATCTTGTCTTAGCCTCATCACTACTTCGTCGCGGTTAGGTTCGACATTTATTGAGTACATTGGATCGGTTGTACTCATACTACACTTCTGCACTTCATGTGCAGATTTTGGTGCAAATCCTAGTAACATCTAACAAGGGACATAACTTGGTGACAAGGGAGACTCAAAATGCTGCTTTCCATCCGCAGACTTCGGAGTCACCTTCGCTCTTATTATTGTTATTTCTTTGTAACGGACATTGTTGCATTTTATTTTAGACCCTGGATGTAGTATTCTTTGTAGCTCATCTCCGTGAGACCAAGTATTGGGAGATTTTTGTAGACAGTGTATGGTTTAGATTTATTTACATATATTTCTGAGTTTTACTCTTCTTTCGTATTATTATATTGTTATCTCTAAGACTAGTTCCTTATTTATCGTTAAGTGTTGGTTTGCCTAGCAATCAGTGTTAGGCACTGCCAACACGACTTTATTTGTTGGAATTTTGGGTTCGTGATAATTTTTCCGCTATATTAAAAATATATTTTTATTTTTACTTGTCCATTTTAACAAATCAAGAGAAAGCTAAATTCTTTTTTAGATTATCTTTATCATTAACTACTCATTCCCCAAATCATTTTTCATGAGCTTTTGAAGTCACTAGTATGGCTTTTATAGTAAAATATATACTTTATTTATTAAATTTTTGCAAAATTTATTGGACAAATAAAAGTGATGAAAGAAAATATAATTAAAAAGAACGGCTTATGTTAAGTAGTAATTTATCTACGTAGTGATCGATTGAGAATACGAGCATAAGTTTTTTCAAAGTTTGATCTGAAAATATTTAATAGGAATAATTTATTATGTGTTCAAGTGTTCAATTAAAATATGCATTAGTCGAAGTGTTTAAATAAAATATACTAACAGGTTAAAAAGCCTCTCGATGTTCCGCCAGAAAAGAACAAATTTTTTTTTTTTTTTGGTAAGAAAAGAACAATTAGATCGTCACTGCATACTACAATTTGCAAAGAACCAAGCACGTTTATTTAAAAATGGAAGCCAGCTGTTATCCATCTACCTTCCTCCTTCGATTTTTTGTTTGTGTAACATTTTAACTCTTGAGACCCAAAATAAGAGAAAGTAAGAAGAAAAAACTTCTCTTGTTAACGTGTTTAGTCGCGGAATCATAAATTATATACAGAATTAAAAAGATTAAATTACCACATAGAAGATTTGAAGTTTGCAACCGCATACGGTAGAAATCGAATTCGCTTATTGCATGACTGACCGAGGATGAAACATAATAGATTGAAGTTCGATTCTGGACTCCATCAAATTTAAGCACGAAATTGGAATCGGCGTCTTCAAAATTATCGAGTTCGTAATCCGGAAACTGATCCCGACTTCAGATTAGCTCGAGAAAATATTATCAAACCAAAATAACGGAAGGCCGAAATATCTGTAACCGGTCGAATATCATGGCAAGAATCTCGCCACGTATCAACGAAACGGATTAATTAGCAAATCATGAAATTTTTTGCCTTATATAAAATTGTACCTAAAGTAGGGCTCCTCTACTATATAAAGAGGGTCAAATGCAAAGAACATGGTAACACGCATCCCAAAGTAATAAAACTATTATTTCTAGCCATTATTATCTCATCTCTTCTGCTTTGGCACCGATTGCAGCATCTTTGACTCGATGGTGACCAACCTTCAAGGCCAAGATTGTTCAACCTGCGTGGTTTGCATTTAAATTTTTAATTTTTTATTTTAATTTGAATCTGATTTCTCATTTTTGTATCAAGTTAGATCACGTATCCTTAAAACCGCATATAAATTTAATTATTATCCGATTTTGAAAGTAAACAGCGACCTAAAACAATCTTTGTTATATTAAAAATATTCAATAGTGTATAGATAATCAAAAAAGACATTTCTATATAAAAAATTTTACGAAATTCTAAGAGAAAAAGAATATTAATAAGCACTGAAACAAATAATGCTAATCTGGAGGTCGTATGATCGGAATCATGAGCCGGCTAGACTTGTTTTGGGCTCATGCACTTTATATAAGTTCTAGAATAAGATTCTCTACAGGATTACAGCATTGTTTAATTGTAGGGGAAAAGAGGAAACATGACATCATCCACTTATGTCATCAATGACGATGCCACCCTTTCGTGTAAATGCAAGAATAATTGCTTTTTGGTTCAAATGCTAAATGGATCCTCTAAGGTTGCATGTACTCCGCTAGGCATTACATTAAAACTCTCGGTAAGTGCTCACCGTTCTTGTACAATAATGTAATCTCAGTGAATCCAAGATTTAAGGTATATGAATTTTATAACCAACTCGAGTTAATATATGATTTTAATTTTTAAATATTTTATTAAATTTTAATATATATAAAATATATACAAGCATAAAAGATAAATGTGCTATTATTTAGAAGGGTAATATACAAGAAATTCTAGGCTAACATGATAAGATGTAAATTTAAACGAGCAAACAAAAAAGACTCCTTTCTTCATGATTATAAAAATTCGGTGATTCTAACTCACTACATAAATACTATATTGGTTACGGTCGCGCATAATTTGGTAAATACCAAATTATCTTACAAAAATCAAAAATTTTAATATTTGATATTTTAGTATTCGGTAAACTTTCAAAAAATATGGTATTTGATATTTTAAAATAAAATACCGATACCGTACTGAAATATATATTATATTACACACACATATTATTAATTATAACATAAATATAAAAAAACTAATTTTTTTTTTTTTTCTCTAAGTTCATCAATTAACTCTAAGCAAGTAAGAAGACATTTCTAATGATCAAATTTATTCCTTTATGTGTACTTTTCTCTCTATAGGTTGATATTTGCGGTTTTCGACGAAATTTTTGTCAACAAACATTTTTAGCTTTATACTTTTAAGTATATTAATTAATAATATTATAGTCTATGACTCTACGCACTTGTTATTATTCAAACCGAATAAATCGAAGTTACCGAACCGAATAAACCGAAATCAAAAGGAGAAAAATCGAGCCATACCGAATTTAATTAGGTGTGGTATTGGTATAGCATTTTAAGAAATCGAATACCAAAATTACCCGAACCATAATGTCTAAATACCATACCATACCAACAGATGAACATCCCTAATACTGGTATTCAGATGGGTATACTTTTTAACTAAGTTACTCACACTCTTCACTTTTGGTGCCGCAACCGTGTCGACAAGATATGGGTGTAGGTGTGCAATTCGTATCGAATCTAGTCAATCAATTTTGGGTACTTTGACCAAAATTGACATAGAAATTTGGGACAGATACAATGATTTCTAAAATCAAAATAAAAGCTATGAGAAAATTGAAGAAAATGATAGACCTTGTATATAGAAATTTCTGTGTTAGTTCTTTTTCTTTTATCTCCTACTCGGATTCTCCACTTGATCAATATTTTATCTTCTTCGAATACATTGTAAGTTTTCAACATTATGTTTTATACTTTAGACATACTTTTTATTTTTAGATATTTGACTTATTTTTAGCCGAATTCCCGCACCTATATCCTGGATTCATACCCCCGAATCTTAAAATTTAGATCATGAAGGATCCGACCCCTAGATCCACATCCGTATGGGACATCCGCACCCGAGTCCAAACAACTTAGCTTTTTTTGTAACGACGCGGCCAGTCGTTTTGAAAATATTAGCCTTGATCCCCTATTTATTACTTCTTCTATTTCATTCATGGCTACGTGACTTGCCAGGGCACTTGGTGTCGGGTTCGAGAGAGTTTCGGAGTGAAATGGGACACATAGTCCCTAAATTAGAAGTTTAAGTCGTAAGAGTTAACCGTAATTTGACTTGTGCGAAGACGACTTCGGAATAGAGTTTTGGCGGTTCCAATATCTTTGTATTGTGATTTGAATCTTAGGAGCGTGTCCGGATGTTGATTTGGAAGTCTGTAGGTCATTTTGACGTTAATTGGCGAAAGTTGGAAAATTGGAAGATTTTGTAAAGTTTGACCGGGAGCAAACATTTTGATATCGGGATTGGATTTCGATTCTGGGAGTTGAATTAGGTCCGTAATGTCAATTATGACTTGTGTGCAAAATTTAGTGTCAATCGGAGTTGTTTTGGTATGAATCGTCATTGGATTCGGAAATTCGGAAGTTCTCAAGATCTTAAGCTTGAATTTGGATGCGATTCGTGTTTTTGATATTGTTTGATTTGATTTGAGGCCTCAACTAAGTTTATACTGTGTATTGGGTTACGCGTTCGCGATAAGGAAGGCAGCCTGGGGTGAGACTCATGCGTGGTCTATGCGTTTGCAAGAAGGGCTTTGTGATTGTGAAGCTTGAGAACCCTTGGTCACCGCGTTCGCAAGTGGTCCCTCGCGTTCGCTTAAGAGGAATCTGGGCTGTATAATTTTTCTACTTCGCCAACACGAGGCATTTCCCGCGTTCACAATTAAGGATAACTAGGCAGCAGAACTTAAATTTCAAAACAAGGGGGCGAAATTGTTTTGGCTAGATTCATATAGTTATATTTATTGTATGAAATTTTTTTGGCTAGATTCGAGCCGTTCGGAGTTGGAAAATCAAGGGAAAGGCCTTCTAATTGATTGATTTTGCGTGATTTGAGGTAAGTGACTTGTCTAACCTTGTGTGGAGAAAATTCCCCTTAGGATTTGATATTTTGGTGATGTACGCGAGGTGACGAGTGCGTACACAGGCTAAATGTTGAAATTCCGGTTTTTGCTACGTATTTTCCTTTTTATGCCTTAATTGAGTTACTTTAGCATGTTGTAGTCATCATATTTAGCCTAATTTCACATGTCTTCTTGTCTTATCTCCTATTTGCAACTTGTATCATATATTTAGTTGAATTACTTGCTTTTCTTGATTTCCGTATTACTTACTTAACTGTGGAAGTCCTTACTTGAAATTGATGTCCTTGAAATATGTTGTTGTAGAGTTTGGTGTTGAATTGCAAGGCCGTGGTTCTTTTGAGGCAAGGTGTAAGTTTTGAAATATCATTTACTTAGTTGTTTTGTCTTGGCTTTCGTATTATTGTTGGGGTGATTGTTTGGTTGTTTACACGAGGTTTTTATTGTGCTGTTGTTAGGTTTCTGCCGTGTGATGAGCTTGAAACACACTCTAAACTATGCTCGCTAGTCGAACATAGTAATATTGTATCCACAGGGATTGGATCTAAATATTATTATCGTAGTTTATAGCTATATTGCTATCCAAGATGATCAATGACTGGGGTTTATGTGATTAAGAATAAAATTAACCAAAAGTATAAACGTTTGGCTAATGACAATGCAAAAAGAGTTAGCAAAGAAGATATCAATGGAAGAAAATAGGGGTTGATTGGATAGGTGTAAGATACTTGTTTGGGAATTAACTCTAGTTGATTCACTTCTAAGGTTCAAGTGGGTCTCTCGAATTTACCCAATTATAGTCAACTGTTCAGTAGAAACTCCTCTCTCGATTAAGTCTCAACCTCACGATATGAACTAAGTTAAGCTCAGTGAGTATATGCAAGAATTCGTAATGAATTGGTCTTATAGGAGAACCTCTTTTGATTATCCTCCTAACTAGGTCCAAATGTTAATTCAACTAGCCTCTTTCGATTACTAATAAGAATCAATGAATCCATCCAACAAGATAATGCAAAAATATCAGAAGTTACGTCTCTTTCGATTACATAAACATGTGAATATATATGCAACAAATAAAACACCCAATACGATTCAATATATAAAACTAGAGTTAATATCCACTAACCATTCTCAAAATACCAAATCCATCAATTCCTAAGGAAGAATTACTCCATGGATATGGAGGAATTCATCACAATTAAGTTTAAATCAAAAAAAACATAAAACATCCTAACCCTTGTCTTGAGTGAGGATGAATGGTGAAATCCTTTTGCTCTTGCTTCTCCATCTTCTCCTTAGCTTCCTTAGGTCTAAATTATGTCAAACCATTTTTCCATGTATATATAACAAGTAGGGTCGGGCCCAAACAAATACATCTTCTCATGGCGAAAAAGGACACTTTTCCCGGATAGGACGTGCGCGGCCGCGCACCTGGAAGTGTTCTTGCGCACTGGGTCGCGCATTGTTCACCATGTTCTGCCTCCAGTGCGCGACCAGTGAGCTGCGGTGCACCTGGGTGGCCTTCTGTTGGGAATATGGGTAAATGTAAAACATGAAAGTTATAGCCCTTTTAAATAGCTTTGCTACAGTATATTATGGAGCCCAAACGGAGTTCCGAGCAAAATGTTATGTGCATTTTACTGGACAATGCGCAATATGTCTGCTCGATTCTTCGTTTCGTTCTTAAAGTGCACTATCATCCGTTGATCTCCGAACATGATCCCGACTTCATCCTTGGGCTTTTACTCAGACTTCAAAGCTCCTAAATAGCTTGAATTCATTCCATAACATCTACATAGATCGAAATCACTCTCATAAGGCATAAAACACACAATTAGTGCAAAACACTAGCGATTAAAGCTCAACTCAACTAAAGTACAGTAAATTGGAGTGTGATAATCGACTACAACATGCAATTATATCCTACTATCAGCACCCCACACTCAAACCATTGCTCTTCCTCGAGCAATCAAACTACCCTTTATAAAGACACGGCCTTATTAAACAACACTTAAGACTCATCACACCAAGAATATTTAAAATAGACTAAGCACAATAGTGTAACATCCTCGCCTCAAGATTTGACTCACAGGTACCACGCATCATTCACAACTTACTCACTTACCCTAACATATAGGTCAACGACACAGCCTTTCCTTCATGAATCAAGTGCCCTCACACAACAAAAGAGAGTAGTTCCACACACATAAAATTCAAGAACAATTAGGAACTCAAGATGGAAAGAATTCACTCACTCTCAGAAACGACATTCATGTGCCATAAAAGATGAACCATAGGCTTGCCCGTAATGTACTACCCTACTAATCCAATCTCATTCAGTCAAGGATCAAGTAGGACTTTAATTGGTTGTAATGTAGGCTGTGGGAAGGGTAGGATATATTTATATATAAGAGTGACTACACCTCCCTAAGTATTTTAATACATCCACTTTGACATTCAAAACCCCACACTTATGTAAAATCATACTTCACCTTCACATCAATATGCATTAACTCCCAATTTATTTAAGCGCAATTGCATCAAGATTCACCACTATCAAGAAATATTTTTCACAACAATACAACTATTTTTTTCCTTTTCTTTTTCAATTCAAGTGGCTCTTACTTTTTCAAAACAGTGCACCTTTCTCTTTATTTCAATAGTTACACTCAAAAGCCAAACCAACCACCCCACACTTCAACTTTTACAATGTTTATAATAATTTCAAGTGCTCACCGGAGGTAAATGGTTCAAATAAATGGTTAATTCAAATAAATGGGTAAGGCTTGTAATATGGTTGCCAAAGAAACAGGATTACAGGCTCAAAATGGGTTAATTAAGATATATAACAATTTGGTGGGTAGTAGCATATAACTGGCTCAACAAAGAAATGCCTATATCACTTTCTAGACTGAACAAAACTAACATTTCGCTTTATAAACACACGGGAAAAGTTCTAGACGTCAAATGCAATGCACAGAATACACAAAATCCTCACACACACATGGCACATAACTCACTCAGGATTGGACTATTAAGACACTCTAGTCAAAGCAGCTAAGCAAAGTTAAGATCATACAATTTAAGATACTTATTCAAGAGTCAAAAACTGAGCCTAAACGTTACAACTAGAGCACTTACTATTCTCAAGGAATAATAAAGTCAAGAGACATTGCTTCCATTTCAAATCACAGCACAAGGTTTCCTACACCTAATAAAAAATAACTAGCTACACCTGGTTCGAACAAAACCCTTGGAAAAGAACTGCGACACAAAGAAAAATCAAGGGGGGATTCATACACTACCTATCAAAATAAAATCTTTTTTGTCTTTTTCTTTTGACTTAATTACCTCAAGAAACCCGTCGAATGATATCCATCGTTGGGAAAAGTCGAAAATTCTTAAAATTTTATGGTTTTTTCAATATTTTTCTATCAAACTACTACTAACCAAATAAATATACTACAACATACATACAGACGTATCCCTACCCACACTTTAAGTTGTGGCATGTCCCCATGACACACAATTAAAAAGCAAAAGGTAGAGAAAACTTCCCTGAATCTCTAGTCGGGATCTGAATCAAAGTCGGGCTCCAACCTTCTCGCCTGAACCAGCACACACATCCATGCAGAGAGCTTCTTCTCAGGTTTCTTGGGGTATACCCCACACTTATCTTTCTCAATCACTGGAGCCTTCTCTTTTGAACTCTTCACCTTCTATTCAACACTTGCAACTGGCTTCTCCTTTTTCACTCCCTACATTCATCTCAAAAGTCACCGTCTCTTCACCCACTCTAAGCATGAGTTTTCTATCATGTATATCTAGTATAGCTCTATCCGTTGCTAAAAATGGTCTTCCTAGGATGAGGGGGACCTCCTGTTCTCCTCCATATTCACCACTATGAAATCTATAAAAAATACGAACTTATCCACCCGCACCAAAACATCTTCTACTATCCTCTTGGGTGTTATAGTCGTTTGGTCTGCTAGCTGCAAAGATATTGGCACCAACCATATCTCTCCAATCTCCTTCACCAGTTTCCTATAAATAGACAATGGCATTTGATTAATTGAGGCACCGGAATCACATAAAGATTTATCAAAGTTAAGAGTGCCTAACGAGCAAGGTATACTAAAACTCCTCGGATCTCCATGTTTTTTTGGGAGCTTATTTTTCAATATTGCACTGCAATGCTCTGTGAGTTTGACCATTGAGGTCTCTTCTATCTTCCTCTTGTTTGTAAGGATCTCTTTCAAGATATTTGCATAAGCTGGCATTTGTGAGTGAACTTCAGTGAATGGCAGATTTACCTTAACCTGTCTCAATATATCTAAAAATTTCTCAAACTGCTTGTCCAGCTTTTCTCTATAGAGCTTTTGGGGAAAAGGTAGAGCAGGCATGTGCTTGGTCACATCATCAGATTCCTCCCTTCTTGATGTTTCCTCATTTTTCTTTTTCTCAACTCCCTTCTTGCCTTTCTTCTTCTCAATCTTTTTATCATCTTCAATTTTCAGCTCCTTCCCACTTTCTTCTTCAGGAACAGCTTCTTTTTTACTTGGAGTGGGATCTTTCAATACTTGTCTGCTTCTCAAGGTCACAACATTTACTGTTTCTTTGGGATTCTTTTCAGTATCAGCTGGCAGAGTACCTGATATTCTCTCAGATAATACATTTGCAATTTGCCCCACTTGTCTCTCCAAGTTACGCGAACCTATCCCAAGTTCTTTGATAGCTGCCCCATGAGCATCTAATCTCTCATTAGTCTTGATAATGAATGACTTTATCAAAATCTTCTAACCTAGACTAAATTGGTTGTTGAGGCTGAAACTACAGCCTCGGCTGATTCCCAAAACTAGGAGCTCCTTAAAATCTGGAGTTATTTTGTTGCCATGCATTTGTTGTACCCCCAGATGAATTCCATGAAAAACCAAGGTGCATCTGACCCATTGCATTAAAGTTGTAATTACCCACAGCATTAACTTCCTCCATTGAAGCTTGACACTCATGAGTAGGGTGTCATTTTCCATATATGTCACATGCTACATGAGGCTCATTATGTATTGAAGCTAAGGTTAGCTTCTTTATTTCCTTTGTCATGGCATCAAGCTATATCTGCACAGATGTGTTAGCATCAACCTGGTGAACACCAGTTGATCTTCTTCTTTCAGCAATCTCTGAGGGCCAACAGATTTGCATCTTCAGACAATTCATCAAGAATAGTGACTATCTCTTCTGGAGTCTTCTTCATCAATGGACCTCCAACTGCATAACTCAATGTTCTTTATGAGGTTGGTGTCAATCCATTCCAAAAGTCCTGGAGTTGCATCCAGAGTTCAATTCCACTATGCTGACACTTTCGCTCTATCTCCTTAAACCTCTCCCAAGCTTAAAATATAGTCTCAGTCTCATTCTGGCAGAAGTTATGGATTTCTCTTCTAAACTTGCCCATTTGAGCTGAGGAGAAATATTTAGCTAGAAATTTTCTGGTCATCTCCTCCCATGTTCTAATGGATCCCTGAGGCAAACTTCGAAGCCGTGCTTTGCAACATCTTTAAATGTGAAGGGGAATGCCCTTAGATAAACTGCATCTTGTGACACACCATTATACTGGAAGGTGTTCATGATCTCCTCGAAGTCTATTAGATGATTATTTGGATCTTCGTTCATATCTCCTCTGAAGACACAACTAATTTGGAGGGTTTGAAGTAACCCCTGCTTTAACTCAAAATTATTAGCTGCAACATGAGGTGGTCTCGCACTCGATAAGCCTTGGTTGTAGACCGGTCTAGCATAATCGCCAATGGTCTCCCAGCACCCGGAGCTATATTTCCGAATTGGTTTGCACCCACAGGTCGATTTTATGCAATTCTTCGAGCCCTCTCTTCTTCGTAGACAAGTTGTGAATTTCGAAAAGCTGTCTCCTCCACATCTCGTGCAGCTTTTTCTCTTTGCTGAGCTGCCTCTCTTGAAGCCAAATCAATATTATCCTCATCTCCCGCCATAACTTCTTTGGTTGGAGATTGCCCAACCTTCTTTGTATTTGCGGGGAGGTTTATTTCTTTCCTTAGCTGTCCCAGATACTTCTCAATTTCTGGTTCATAAGGTATATTTTTCTTCCCATAGGATCGAGTCATGCACCAATTTAACCTGTAGCCTGTGCACAGTCAAAAAACACCAAACGTAAAAAGAGAAAAAAAAAATAAAAGTAAAAAAAAATTCCTAAATTAGCACTGCAAACTCTTTCAAACACTATTGTTTGCCAATCCCCGGCAATGGCACCAAAATTTGACAAGCTTGAAACACACTCTAAAATATGCTCGCTAGTCGAATATAGTAATTTATAATATTGTATCCACTGGGATTGGATCTAAATAATATTATCGTAGTTTGTAGCTAGATTGCTATCCAAGATGATCAACGACTGAGGTTTATGTGATTAAAATTAAAATTAACTGAAATTCTAAACTTTTGGCTAATGACAATGCAACAAGAGTGAGCAATGAAGATATCAATGGGAGAAAATAAGGGTTGATTGGATAGGTGTAAGATACTTTTTTGGCAATTAACTCTAGTTGATTCACTTCTAAGGTTCAAGTGAGTCTCTCGAATTTACTCAATTATAGTCAACTATTTAGTAGAAACTCCTCTCTCAATTAAGTCACAACCTCGCGATATGAACTAAGTTAAGCTTGGTGAGTATATGCAAGAATTTGTAATGAATTGGTCTTATATGAGAACCTCTTTCGATTATCCTCCTAACTAGGTCTAAACATTTAATTCAACTAGTCTCTTTCGATTAATAATAAGAATCAATGAATCCACCAAACAAGATAATGCAAAAACATCACAAGTTACGCCTCTTTCGATTACATAAACATGTGAATATATATGCAACAAATAAAACACCTAATACGATTCAATATATAAAACTAGAGTTAATATCAACAAACTATTCTCAAAATACCAAATCCATCAATTCCTAAGGAAGAATTACTCCATGGATATGGAGGAATTCATCACAATTAAGTTTAAGTCAAATCAAAACATAAAACATCCTAACCCTTGTCTAGAGTGAGGATGAATGGTGAAATCCTTTTGCTCTTGCTTCTCCCTCTTCTTAGCTTCCTTAGGTATAAATTATGTCAAAAGTCCTCAAAATACCGTTCTTCCATGTATATATAACAAGTAGGGTCGGGCCCAAATAAATACACCTTCCCATATGGGGAAAAGGACACTTTTCCCGGATAGGACGTGCGCGGACGCACTTGGAAGTGTGCTCGCGCACTTGGTCGCGCATTTTTAACCATGTTCTACCTCCAGTGCGCTGCGGCGCACCTGGGTGGCCTTTTGTTGGGAATTCGAAAAAATATAAAACATGAAAGTTGTAGCCCTTTTAAATAGATTTCCTACGATATATTGTGGAGCCCAAACGGAGTATCGAGCGAAATGTTATGTGCATTTTACTGGACAATGCGCAATATGCCTTCTCGATTCTTCGTTTCGTTCTTAAAGTGCACTATCATCCGTTGATCCCAGAACACGATCCCGACTTAATCCTTGGGATTTTACTCAAACTTCAAAGCTCCCGAATAGCTTGAATTCATTCCATAATATATACATAGATCGGAATCACTCGTACAAGGCATAAAACAAACAATTAGTGCAAAACACTAGCGATTAAAGCTCAACTAAAACACGTAATTATAGCCTATTATCACCGTGAGGTTTTTATTGTTTCACGTGGTTTCTGCGGTGCCGTTTTGATTATTGATACACATGCGGTGGTATAAGGTCTGGGTGTTGAAATGCATGCGGTGAGATAAGGTGGGCTTGATACGCGTGGCTTGTAGTAGAACTACTAGAAGCCATGCGGTGTGATAAGGTGGGCTAAAACGCAGGGTGCTATTTCGGAAAAATAATTTTCAAAGCCAAATATAAAGGCTCCCGCGGTGATATAAGGAAAGACTGTGATTTGTTTTTACGATTTGGGACTACGAGGCGGTACCACGGGAGTGCCCCTGTTAATCTTCTTTATTTGTTGTATTGTTTGGTTCTTGTTTCCTTAACAAAACGTTCTTGTTTTGCTTTCGTGTTATATTAGCTTTTCCTTGATTCTGTGTTGTTATTTCTCGTAAATTCCTTATTGTTCACTTCCTTGTCATGTTCATTATATCATTATATCTTTTGTCTTGTTTCTTATTATCTCCAATAGGGCCTTGGCCTGACCTCGTCACTACTCTACCGAGGTTAGGATTGGCACTTACTGGGTATTGTTGTGGTGTACTCATAGTATGCTTCTGCACATGTTTGTGCAGATCCAAGTAGAGTGGCAATAAATCCTTTCGGGACATGAGCGGGTCCGAATAGTACGTTCTAGATTGGGATCTCCTCCTCATGATCAATCTGAGGCTCTACAGTGGGTGCTGTTGCACGTGCTCTAGGCTGAGCTCTGCCTCGGCCTCGACCCCTATCCCTGGTAGTGGTTGTAATAGAGGGCTCCAGCTGTAGATGATGTGCGACTTCTCACCATTTGCTAGAGTGCAAGGATATAATGGTTCAAACTTCAGTATTGGAATAAAGTCTCACGATAGAGAAAGAAAGGAGTAAAATTTTCCTAAAGCCTTGTAGCCTCTAGAAGATAAGTACAGACATCTCCGTACCGATCCTCCAGACTCTACTAAGCTGCTTATGACTCGTGAGACCTAGGCAACCTAATGCTCTGACACCAACTTATCATGACCCGGAATCCCACCCTCGGCACCGTGATGGTGCCTAACATTTCACTTGCTAGGCAAGCCAATGTTAGCTAAATAACTTAACCAGTTTTAACAATTCAAATCAAAACATTGATAATAATAAACTGTAATAATCTGAAATAGGTTAATACAATACCAAATGTCGAAATCTAAACATATCCCAGAATCTGAAGTCTCGAATACATGAGCATCTAGAGTGCCACAGATAAAGTTCAAAATACTAAATATTTGAAACTACATAAACAGTAAAGATAGAATGGAAGGGAACTTTAGGTCTATTGACGTCGTGCAACTATACCTCAAGTCTCCAAAGCAGTAAATTTGAGAAATACGCGCCGCTGGGATCAACACTGGTATCTGCACAAGAAGTGCAGAAGTATACCATGAGTGCAACCGACCCCATGCACTCTGTAAGTGCTGAGCCTAATCTCGACGAAGTGTTAACGAGGCTATGACAAGTCACTTACAAATAACCTCAGCGAAATAAAAATAACAGGAAAACATGAATAGAAATAAAGAAATAAACTCATATAAACGGACTCAAAGGTCATCTACCAAAGTTCTTCAGAATAACAATCTCAAACAATTACAACATATTAAATCCGTTGCGGCACACAACTCGATCCCACCATATCATCATCTGTTCATATCATAATCCGTCCTTATTCCTTTATATCATTTCAATACTGTTGCGGCATGTAACCCGATCCCCAAACAATTTTAAAACATTAACATAAAAAAACTCAAAAACAATATTTACAAATATCAACACAAACAAGGTGAAATGTACAAAACAGTAAAGAACCACATAAATAACGGAGGATATCCAACATCTCAGAATCTCAAACTTCACCAATTCTTCAGTACAAACAGTTACGGATCACATAAGCAAAACAACATGAAAACTACTCAAATAATATAAAATATTAAAAGCAGGTAAAATATGTGACTATCATAATATAAAATTAAGGCAAGTAGAAACAGGTAGAAATTAAGCAGAAATCGAGCAAGAAACGAACAAATTAATACAAGTAACAATTAAATGACAAGTAACAAGTGTAGCATAGATGTCAAGTTAAAATATGTAACAGTTAAACATATAACCACAAATAACATGAATTAAATAAAGACATGGAAATAAATATTTCAACCCCGCATGCTAAATCCCATGACAGTGTATATACACTCGATCACCTCGCATATACGCCACTTCCCCACATAATTCACATAAAAAATAATTGAATAAGTCCTAATTCCCTCAAGTCAAGGTTAGACACAATACTTACCTCTTTCCGCAATCAAATCACCACTCAACCACGGCCTTTCCTTTAGAATTAGCCTCCAAACCAGTCAAATCTAGCAAAATATAGTTCAAATAATTCAAAATAAGCTTTAGAAACTACCCACAAGTGAAAAAGATTCGATCTTTGATGAAACTAAAAGAATCAACAAAAGTCAACCCCGAGCTCGCTTGGCCAAAACCCAATTACCCATTCATCCCCGAGGGAAATGTGAGAAATCTGACCTCGATTTGAGGTCTAAATCTCACTTTTACAAAATCCCCAAATTCAATCCAAATCCCTAATTTCTACCATGAAAAATCCTAGATTAAATGTTAAAATCAATGGGTGTTTATGAAAACTTCCAATTGTGTGGTCTGCATGTGAAATGTGCGGCCGCACATGTACTTCTGTTATGGAACATGAAATTGTGCGGTCCGCACAATAAAAGTGCAGTCCGCAATTCCTTCAACACTTAGCCATTTTAGTCCACCCTTCTTGGATGTCACACCCAACCCTATAGCACATTTCAAATCAAGTTAGAATAACAAATAACATCTAACTACAAAAGAAAAAAGAAAAGAACGTGGGTTGCCTCCCAAGAAGCGCCTGATTTAACGTCGCAGCACGATGCAATGTTAAAGCATCCTGAAGTGAAGTAAAAGACCGCAACCACGTGGCTATATCCAACCTTGTCCAAGTAGTGCTTCACCCGGTGACCATTGATTCGGAACACTTCATTGTTCTTGTTCTTCAATTCTAATGCACCTAAAGGTGTCACACCCACAATTTCAAACGGACCACTCCACTTGGATTTTAGTTTTCTGGGAAACATCCTCAATCTTGAGTTAAAAAACAATACAAGATCTGCCACCTTGAACTCTTTGTTCCAAATGTATTTGTCATAAAGATATTTCATCTTTTCTTTGCACAAGGACAAACTCGCATAAGCATAGTATCGGAACTCATCCAATTAATTCAAATGTGCAACCCGCAAGTTAGCGGCTACATCCCAATCAAGATCCAATTTCTTTACAGCCCATATTGCCTTGTGCTCTAGTTCCACCGGAAGATGACAAGCTCTCCCGAACATTAACCGGCATTGAGACATTATAATAGGTATTTTGTAAGTTGTTCGATAAGCCCATGACGCATCATCAAGCTTCTTGGACCAATTCGTCCGATTAGCATTCACCGTTTTAGACAAGATATCCTTTTCTCCCGGTTGGAGACTTTCACTTGCCCACTAGCTTGTGGGCGATAGGGATTCGTGACCTTGTGAGTAACAACGTACTTGCTAAATAAAGTGTCAAAAGCTTTGCTACAAAAGTTTGACTCCCATCGCTTATGATTGCACATGGAGTACCAAATCTTGTGAAAATATTTTTCTTCAATAATGTCACTACACTTCTCGCCTTATTGTTGGGTAAGGTGACAGGCTCAACCCATTTGGACACATAATTCACCATGACCAAGATGTAAGTGTTTCCACAAGAACTCACAAAAGTTCCCATAAAGTCAATGCCCCAAACATCGAAAATATCAATCTCCAAGATGGTTGTGAGAGCCATTTCATTTTTCGTTGAGATTCCACCGGCCCGTTGACATTCATCACGTCTTTTCACCAAATCACTTGCATCCTTGAAAAGAGTAGGCCAATAGAAACCATAACTAAGAACTTTGGTTGTCGTTCTTGCTCCACCATGATGACCACCGTATGGTGAAGAATGACAAGCCCTAAGAACATCGCCTTTCTCTTCTTTCGGTACACACTTAATCACCCCATCCCTATAAATTCGAAAAAGGTATGGTTTATCCCAATAATAACCTTGACAATCTCTCTTGAGCTTCTTCATTTGGTTTGAAGAGAACTCATTCGGAATGATTCCACTCACAAGAAAATTTTCCAAATCTGCAAACCATAGCACCTCTTTCATTGAAATTGCCAAAAGTTTCTCATCGAGAAAGGAGTTATTGATTTCAAGGGAATCATGCGACCTCCTCTCCTCCTCCAAACGAGACAAGTGGTCCGCGACTTGGTTTTCACTACCTTTCCTATCTTGGATATCAATATCAAATTCTTGCAAGAATAGTAACCATCTCATCAACTGGGCTTTAGAATCGTTTTTGCTCATAAGATAGCGAAGCGCCGCATGATCCATGTAGACAATAACTTTGGCACCCATCAAGTACGGGCGAAAATTTTCAATTGCAAACACGATAGCAAGGAGTTCATTCTCCGTAACAGTATAATTGACTTGGGCACTATTTATGGTCTTACTAGCATAGTAGACTGGATGAACAACTTTGTTTATATGTTGCCCCAAAACAACACCAACCGCTACGTCACTTGCATCACACATGAGTTCAAAGGCAAACTCCGATTTGGAGCGGTAATAATGGGAGTGGTGGTTAACTTGAGCTTCAATAATTCAAAAGCCCTCATGCAATCATCATAGAAATTGAACTTGGCATCCTTCTCGAGGAGCTTACACAATGGATTCACCACTTTAGAGAAATCTTTGAAGAACAGCCGGTAGAAACCCCCATGGCCTAGGAAACCCCGCACACCCTTGACCGAAGTTGGGGGCAGAAGCTTAGAAATCACCTCAATCTTTTCCTTGTCAACTTCAATTCCGTTCCTTGAGATTTAATAGCCAAGGAAAATACCTTCCTCAACCATGAAATGGCATTTATCCCAATTGAGCACCAAGTTGGTCTCTTCACATCTAGCCAACACTTCGTCCAAATTTACAAGACAATCATCAAAAGAATTCTCAATCACCGAGAAGTCATCCATGAAAATTTCAAGGTAGTCCTCCACCATGTCCGTGAAAGTAGCTATCATACACCGTTGAAAAGTTGTTGGTGCATTGCACAAACCAAATGGCATCCTTTTGAAAGAAAAAGTATCATAGGGGCATGTAAAGGTTGTTTTCTCTTGATCTTCAGGAGCAATGAGAATTTGGTTGTAACCCGAGTATCCATCAAGAAATCAATAGAAAGCACGGCCGGCCAATATATCGAACATTTGATCTAAGAAAGGAAGTGGGAAGTGATCTTTCCTTGTAACTTTGTTGAGCTTGCGATAATCCATACAAACCCTCCAATCGGCTGCCGTTCTTATAGGAATCAACTCATTCTTATCATTAATAACCACTGTCACCCCCTCCCCTTCTTTGGGACACATTGAACCGTAGAGGTCCATGAGCTATCAGAGACGGGGTAGAAAACCCCGGCATCCAACCACTTAATAATCTCATTCTTGGACACTCCTTGCATAGCCCCATTGAGTCTTCTTTGATGTTCAACAGACAGTTTAGCACCAACCTCCAACTTGATCTTATGTATGCAAAAGGTGGGGCTTATATCCTAAATATCTGCCAAAGTCTACCCAATAGCCTTCTTCCTCTTTTGTAACACCGCCAATGTGGAATCAATGTGCATGTTAGTCAAACAAGAGGAAAGAACAATCGGTAAAGTAGAACAAGGTCCAAGAAATTCATACTGAAGGTGTGGAGGCAATGGCTTCAACTCCAAAGTAGGTGGCTCTTTGGTAGAAGGCTTTGTAGGAGGAGTCTTCCTATTCTCAAGGTCCAAAGATAATTTTTGGAGTGCATAGTTATACGAACCCATTCCTTGTAAAGAATTCACACATTCCATGAAACCATCCATCTCGTCATCATCAAATGGAGCAAAACGGCCTTCAACATATCACCAAAATTGATCGTAGAACTTGTATCATCAAAAATAATATCAGTCAATAAATCCAAAAAATATCACACCTCATTGCTATTTGGTTGCCGCATGGATTTACACATATGGAATATCACTTTTTTTATCACCAACGCGGAAAGTGAGTTCTCCGGCTTCTACATCACAAAGAGTCTTACCCGTAGCAAGGAAAGGTCTCCCAAGAATGATAGGTACTTCATAATCAAATTCACAATCTAGAATAACAAAGTCCGTCGGAAGAATGAATTTATCAACCAGGACAAAAACATCTTCAATCACACCCAACGGCCTCTTCATGGTACGATCAGCCATTTGCAACCTCATAGAAGTGGGTCTCCAATTTTCAAAGTCTTGAAAACTGAATAGGGTATCAAATTTATACTTGCCCCTAGCAAACTTGGCACACCCAATTGTTCAAGGAATCGTGAAAGCACTAGGGTCCTCCAACTTAGGAGCCATTGAATGAACAATTGCACTCACTTGATGAGTGAGTAATAGTTTCAAAATGCATCGACCGCTTCTTGGTCACAAGATCTTTCATAAACTATGCATAACCAGGCATTTGTTCCAAAGCTTCTATCAATGGCATATTGATTGAAAGACTCTTCATTATTTGAATGGATTGAAAGACTCTTCATTATTTGAATGAACTTCTTGAATTGATTCTCACCATTTTGCTTGGAAAGTCTTTGAGGGTATGGAGGTGGAGGCTTAGGCAATGGTGCCTTTGCCTTTTGCACTACTGGTTTTGGTATGTCAATGATGTGTTCCCTAGACGAGTTCACCTCCTCTTCAGCCTCTTCAACACTATCATCAATATCAATCTGAACTTCCTCATTTGCTTGAACCACATGGTTTGAATCTCTTCTTCTTTCATCACTTGGTCATCATCGACAAGACGCCTTTCACTTGATGTGGGTGCATTCCCGCCTCTTCGAACTTTTACATTACGGATTGATGTGTTGTGTGAGGCAAGTTGGGCATCCGAATCGGTGTTCTTTTCCATTATTTGCTTGAACATATTCTCAATACGCCGGTTGTTGATACATTGGGGGCCTTTGATTGTGTCCCCAACCACCTTGATTGTTGCCTCCCCAATTTCCTTGGTTGTTGTTATTATGTCAATTCTCTTGATTGTTAGAACTCCAATTGCCATGGTTATTTTGTGGTTGCCATTGTTGTTGATTTGAGCCTTGGAAGTTGTTTCTTTGCCCTTGAAAATTGTTCACATATTGAATTTCTTCCTCTTGCTCATTATAAGAATCATCTTGATCGAAACCGCCATCATTTTGCACATAGTTCTCAACTCGGCTTTGAATTTGTGGACCCTAGGTCCTTTTCTTGTTCACAAAAACATTAACTCCCTCCATAGCATGAGCTTGCTTAGGAGCTTGCACTTGGTTGAGTAGGGCCTTTGCTAGTTGAGTCATGTTGTTGTCAATTTGGCAATGGCTTGCTCATGGTCTTGTAACTCTGTGGAGGTGTATCATGTTGGGATCACTTTGCGGAACATTGGCTCGGGATTGCCAAACCGATGATGCTTCCGCCATCTCATCAAGAATTTTACACGCCTCTGCATAAGATATTGTCATAAAGTTGTCAGCGGCTAATTGATTGACCACATATTGGTTCGTCGTATTGGTACCACGTTAGAAAGTTTGTTGAATCATGTTGTTGGTCATATCATTCTTTGGAAACTCTTTCACCATTGTCCGATATCTCTCACAAATCTCATGCAAGGGTTCATTGGGCTCTTGCTTGAACGCCAAATTTCATCCCGACGAGTAGCCATATGCTCGGGAGAGAAAACCTTAGAAATTAACTTCGCCGCCAACTCATTCCAAGTATGTATTGAATGGTTCGGCAAATGTTCCAACCAATTTAAAGCGTTACCCTGTAGAAAGAAGGGAAAAAGCCTAGCCTCGAGGCATCCTCTGAAACATTCGTTTGCTTGCTCCCCCAACATGTATTCACAAATCCCTTCAAATGTTTGTAATCATTTTGAGTTGGTGCACCGGTAAAGAAACCCCGTTGCTCAAGAAAAGTGAGCACCACATTGGTGATTTGAAAGTTGCCCGCCCTAATACGGGTAGGGACTATTGCACTAGCATAAGCTTTGTTGGGTAATATCCGGTGTTGAGCCACTTGTGGGGGATGTGGTGGATGTGGTGGAGGTGGGGGTGCTGCATGCATGTTGTCTTGTAGTACCTAACCTCGCCGATTAGGTTGTGGCACTTGAGGTAACTCATCGAGTTGTTCCTCCTCACAGTCCAAGTCCCTCAAAGGCATATTTCTAAGGTCATTGTTCGCCATTATTGTACTAATTATTTCTTCAACAAGTTAGTAACACGGAAGGGAAAGAAGATATTCCAAAAACACACTCAAATATATAGTTAACACCATTATTAACTCCCCGATAACGACGTCAAAAATTGATCCACCCCCAATCCACACTCAACATGAGTGGAAACGGTCATTGAAAAAATAGTGCCCAACAATGAGTCGGGATCGATTTCCTGAGGGTTAAATGTGGGCATTAGAGCTCACTTGACGAGTGTAAAAGAAATAACTCAAATACGCTTTCAAACAAGATGGTTTGTAAATTACTTCTACAATCCATGCTAACAGTGATTAACTAGAGAAAAGAAACTAAAAATTGATTAAATGTTTTTGTTGTTTTTCAAATGGGTAAAGGCCCAGGGATGTAACCTTCACCGAGGTTTTAGCCTAATGGGTTAATTATGTTAATTGTTTTAGTGATCATGATGTATTATAGCTCTCAACTCTAGTTCATAGAGTGATTTTGCCCAAATTGGCTTTCTCAAGCCCAAATGGGCATCAACTCAAATAGTTGATATGAGCTCAAGTCGGATTTTCCCTATCTCTAGTTCAAACACTTTAATTAGGCTAATCAAAACCTTAACTAGCCCAATTTCTTGTTAGCCAAGTTTTTCTGGACTAGGTTCCTCTTTCTCAACTAACGACCAAGTCAAAAAGGCATGAATTAATGCTTGCAACCATTAATTCAATAATTAAAGCATGAAAAAGGCTAAATAACAAACACCCACTCATAAACAAACATTAGATTAATTACCCATAAGGTTTACATACTAGAGTTGAGTCACAACCCTAGATAATATCTAGCTACTCATAATAGAAAAGAAAGAAAATAAAGAAGAAACATTAATTAAAGCCATAATATAAAATTAAAATGGTAAACTAATATGTTTTTAACCCAAATTAGTCCAAATTACCAAAAGTGGTAAACTACAACGGCTACAGCTCAAAAAACTACCAAACTTGCCCTAAAAAAGTGATTCCGTCTATTTATAGTGGCCCAAAATTTGCTGACAAAAATACCCTTCGGGAGGGCTATGGCGACACAATTCTATGTGCGGTCCGCACTTTGCTCGAGTTTGCAAGTTGAGGGATTCTGCAACCACACAATTTGTTCTGCTGCTGCACTTAAGCTTCTGCCACAATTCCATGTACAATCTGCACTTCTGGCAAGGCTTCACTCTTGGTCGTCTTGCATACTGTCTGAACTTTTTGAATTCTTGTCAGTGCGACCATATTTGGTGGCTGCACAAATTGTTTGCGGTCCGCAATTTGCTTCAATCATCATCTGAGCTTGAACACTAGATCTGCGGCACAAAAAGAATTCTGTGGTCCGCGCTTTCTTCTGCAGGCTGCACTTTTGGCCTGCTGTGCTCCTTCTTGCTTTATGAGCCGGAATACTCCTTTTTGAGTTAGATTTCTTCATTAGAGTCCAATACTCCAATATTCCTGCAATTTGCACGATTTCATTAGTTTTGGGAAAATAAATCAACGCTTTCGGACTAAAACTAAAGCAAGAAGGTACTAATAAGTGGTTAAAATCTATACTTATCACCTAACATGTTCAAAATTATATGTAGCCCATCCGCCCGAGCCCCCCGGCTCCAAATCAAACATGTACACAAGTCTTAAAATATCATAAAAACTCGATCGTACGATCAAAATACCAAAATAACATCTAGAAACACGAATCGGACATCAAAATGCATGAGACTCAATAGAAACTCGAGCTTCAAAAATCACAACCGAACGTATGAATCCTATCAAACCAAATTCCGAATTGCACCAAAATGTGCAGACAAGTTTCAAATAGCAAAACGGACCTATACCAAGTCCCAAAATCAAAATCTGAACCGGATAGCTATGAAGTCAACCTACGGTCAAACCTAGAAAATTTTCAAACTTTCAAATTGTTAACTTTCGGAAAAATAAGATAAATCAACCTAGGGACATTCGATTTTAATTTCGGACATACGCCCAAGTATAAAACCACAATACGAACCTACAGGAATCGTCAAAACACCGATCCAGGATCGTTTACATATAATATTGATCGTAGTCAATTCAAGTTATTTTTAAAGCCAAAAATTATATTTTCTTCAAATTTTACGTAAAAGCTTTTCAAAAAAAGACACAGACCTCGTACGCAAATCAAGAAATATCAAATAAAATTAATAATAGTCTCAAAAAAAATAAAATAAAGGCTAATACTCAAAATAACCTATCGGATCATCACATGAAAATACTATTTGTATTGATGATAAATATGCTGAAGCAAAGACTCTTTGATAGACACGTGGCAAGCATGAAAATTAGCATATGGAAAGCACGGAAGGACTCCCTAGTCAACTCTGGATCGATTGAAGAACCCTTAATCATTCGAGAAGCCAGTTGAAGATCTGCTCTACCTGCACCGGATAACACCATTCTGGAGTGACTCATCCGAAAAGTCTAAAGCATTCGGCCAGTTATTATCCCGGTGCTAGCAAACTCCGAGATATCTTAGATTCATTTAACGGTTATTATTTATTCCGACAACGTACGAGATTTACCTGTAATTTTATGTAACATATGAGAGGGATATTAGTTATTAGTTGCTTATTTTGTCGTTATTATTAGTAAGTTACCTTCATCGCTTTTACTTGTAAAAGAATCAAATAACTTTGATCGATTAATCCCGAAATTCTTAATTGCTTTGCCGAATAATAGCTTGTTTAGCCAAGCTGTAAAAATTATTATATTTCGAGAAGTACTTTTTTTCAAAAGTATTTTTTGATGAAAAGCAGTTTGTGTTTCTCTAGTTAATTTGAAAAGTATTTCTGAACAGCAATAGTATTTAGCCAAACTTTTAAAAAATTGCTACTAAGTGTATTTTCTTCAAAGTGCTTTTTAAAAAAGTATTATTGGAGAGAAGCTTTTTTTTTTTTACTTCTCCAAAATTACTTCTGCGTCTCCTCAAAAACACTTTTTTTTCTTCTAAAAACTTGACCAAACACTTCAACTTTGAAAAAAGATACTTTTTTGAAAAACAAAAGTGCTTCTAGGATTGGAGAAGTTTGACCAAACATGCTATAAATAAATTTTAGATTGAACATATGATCATAACATTTTTAATTATTTTAGTTTTTAGTTTTTGTATGCTTGGAAGGACTTCGATCTGTCATGCTCTCTCTAATAGAATCAACTAGTTTTAGTGTATGCACTTTGTGTGTGTACACTATCTTAATGGGTAAAAAATTATTTAAAAGTTATATTTGAACGATAAATTAAAAGTATAAATTTTTGAAGCTAATGAATGTTAATTATGTATAATTATTTCTATAGAGAAAGAAAATTTCCCATTAAGATACTCAATCATCAGTCAATATTAAATTTTTTAACATAAAATTTATTCTAAAGAATGGCTGGAATTAGAATTGGGGGTGTGTATTTGATTTTAAAATGTTATTATTCAAGTGAGATTAGAATTTAAATACTATTAGCTCATATCGAATTACAAATATTTAATTTTAATTGTATTTTTATTCAATAATAATTCATTTTTTTAAATCGTACAAAAAATAGATAGGTAAAAAATATTCCATGTAGGACATGTTCCAAAAACGAATAATTAAGAATCACTATGTATCATAAATAAAATCTAAAATTGAAATATCCTTGAATTCATAATTGTAGTAAAAACAAAATTCACTCATATTCAGCTAAATTTAACAATATCTAAAAAATTAATAATTAATAATTTAGGAGTTTATTATTGATTGTTGCTCAAAATTTTGGATAATTATAGTTATTAATATAAAACTATTAAAAAATTAAACATATAATATAGAATAATATTATTAGTACGTAATTTAAAAATATTTTAAAAATAAAAAGAGTTTCATATAAATGAGATATATAAAAGCTTATAAAAGGACTTGGACCTGGGTACCAAAATACATAAATCAAAGGCTTTGGACCCACACTATTATTATCCAAAACCTCGTACTTACTCTTTATTTTTTAAATCTTTTTAACTCTCTCATTTATTTACTTTGTTTATCTTTAACACATAATTTAAGTAAAAGAATAATATAAGATAAAATTTTAATGCTTTATTTGGGACTTACAATATAATTCAAATAAGAAAAAACTAAATATGCAAAATTTTAGTTTATTTCAAATTCCTAAATGTTAGGAATTAATTAAATGGCTATTCCCTAAATATTAGATAAATAATTAAATGAGGATTTTGTCCCCTTGTGAACTCTATTTTTAACGAGTAAAAAAATAAATTATATTTCGCTAAGGGCATTCGTACTTTTAATATAGTATAGATATGGATATATAGATATAGATTCATGATTTTTAAATGGTCAGAATGGGTTTAAAAGTTATAAGTACTACACTTTAACGATATAAGTATATTTTTCAAAAAAATAATTTATATATATATATATATATAGATAGATAGATAGATAGATAGATAGATAGATAGATAGATAGATAGATATATATGGTAGTTTAATTATTTAATTTGGGAGAAAAGTATACGTTTAATAGAACCATGAAATGCTTTATCAAAGTATATCCACGTTCCTTATTAATTTGTATGCACGTACGATAAAAAGAAAGCTTCATAAATGATTTGTTCGATTAGTATAAGATAAATTTTAATTGATTTTGATATCTTAAATATTAGAATTTCTTATATAGTACTAAAAATAAAAAAAAAACTTTAATAAGTAAAGTTTTAGTTGACTTCAAAGTACTAAATATCAGGAAAACAATTAAATGATTATATTTTCCAGTGTAAACTCTATTTTAAAAAGGATAAAAATGCCGAACAATATTTCGCTAGTTTTAATGTATGCGTTGCACGTGTAAGCCACGTTAATTAATAAAAATATTTATATGTAAGAAGAACAAATATTGAAAAAGAGCAATTTATATCAAAATAAACTAAATATTTGCTTAAGGAAATAATTTGTAAAAGATGATTAAAATTTTAATTGATTTTAAATTTTATAATTAAAACTTCTGGCGTGGTTCAAATAATACATATTCAGTAAATAACGCTGATTTTAAAATCCTAAATAAGTAAATATTAGAAAATTTAACACATGAAATACTTATAGTTGTGAAAATTTTAATAAAATATAATTTAAACAACGAAGAAAATATTTTCGTATGAAAAGAAAAATAAAGGACCAAAATTGATCTTTGCACAATAAGAATTTCCTTGTACGATATAGGCACAAAAATTTTACAATAGTTTTTGTCATTGGTTGAAAAGAAACTTACCTTTTACTTTTTTTTCTATTCTTTTCATTTTTCTAATATTTTATCCTTAATTAGTTGATTTCGAACTCCTAAATATTAGGTAATAACTAAAATTTTACTTGATTTAAAAGTCTAATATTAAGAAAATAACTTAAATTATATATTTATCCAATCTGAAATTTATTTTAAAGGATAAAAAGACGAACGACTTCATACTATTAGTATAATATAGATAAGGTAAGGTCTCGCCTTCTTTTATTTATATTTTTCGGTTTACTTTTGAGATAAATAAATAGATAGTAGAAGTTTATGTTAAATCCTCCAATACTATAGAAGATGAAAGTCCAGACGGTAGAGGGATCGATATAAGAAAAATGGAGGTGGATGATTGAAAATGGGATCATGCAAATTCAATAAAACATAAACTTGATCAATATTGGAGCCCACATGCCTAGTAGCTAGTGTCTACCCACACGTGCACACAGTATAAAAAGCAGCCTTGCTTAGCAAAGTGATTGCTTACCAACAACACCTTTTAGGAAACCCCAACCCCTTCAAACATTAACATAATAAAATCATACTCCTCTGTCTCACTTCACACGCTCTTTCTTCAATCTTCACAGCGCTTTCAATATTTTCCAAACAAATTTCCCTCTGTTGTTAGAGATTTTATCATCCACCAACTTCATAGGCATGGAAAACCAGCGTTTGAGCCACAAGGACATATCAAAAACAAGAATCCCACCAAAAAGAGGTAAGATTAAACTCCGGATTTTCAAGAAACTATTGAATTTGGAAAAGAGAAACAGAGGAAATGGAGGTTGCTTTGGTCCAATACCCATCACCCCACTTGAAGGATAGTACCCTAAAATGTCAGTTCTCAGCTGACAGAACAGATATTTATGGACTCTGGCTTTTTTCTTAGTAGTATGATTTCAGTTGCTTGTCTTTTTCTTGAAATGGTCTTTTTTGTTTTTAAACATGATGCGCAGTGTGTCTCATCAATATTGTTGTACTAGGAGATTCTTTTTAGTTCCTTTTGGTAAGCATTAGATCAATAATCTTTATCTCTTCTTCTCTTTTACTTTTTTTAACTCCCTCCGTTCTATCTTTTCTGTTTGACCGAGCACAAGTTAAAATTGTGAAATGTGTCGGTGTTAGTGCATTTAATATTAAAGTGTATTATTTCTTATGAGATAGTAATTATAAATTGGTAAAAAAGTGATTATTGCTTTGGTGTAACTCATGAAATCATTAATGTCATGATCTACTATTAATTATTCACTAAAGATTAAATTTTGTAACCATCAACCATGTTCTATAATTTTATTATTTCACTATTTTATTATTTATTTTATGGAAAAGATTCTACACCTATAAATAGTGGTGTTTCTTTCTTGTGTTGTGGAAGTGTTGTAGTATGCATGAAGAGTGTGGTTGACATAGTGAAAAAGAGAGTTGAGAAAGGGAGAAATTTAAGTTTCAACTTATTCTCTACAAAAAAAAAAAAAAGGATCTTATTACGTTGAAGGAAGGTGTTAATTTTGGTGGAACTTTGGACTCAATAACTTGTCCAGAGTTTGTTCGAATCTTACGATATTGTCGGGCTATTGTATCTTGGAAGGGACAAGTCAAAAGTATTACTGCTGGACTAATGATACCACAGTGGGCTTGAATTTCCTTAAAGAGAGCAAAATATTCGCGTCTCAGCCTGAAGAATATATATATATTTTTTTTCATCTTATTTTCAAGTGTAATTACTTATAATTTCACCAACAAAATGTTACTCCACTCTCTTTAAGTTAAAGTATGTATAATTTATCAAAAATATATTTTTGAAACTTGTCATCATTAACATATTATATCATTTTTATAAGAAAGTTTCATAAACAATAAATAAAAATGTTGAAATTAAAACTTTATTTAAAAATTTTAACTTATTTTTCACTAAGCAATCTGTGTATCTAGTAACTATTTTTATTAATAATAAAACCTCAAGATAAAAAGAGTACAAATAAAGAAGGCGAAGCCGTACTTTACAAATCTTAATGAGATAAACACCTCTACCAAAAAATAAAAGCAATAAAGAACTAAGTATTCTATGATAATTACATAATTAATAATCTATTTTGTGATGATATTACAAACAAGAATACTAAACAATAAAAAATTAGAAAAACCAAAAAGAAAGAGCAGCGGCTCCAACTCTCTTTTACAAAAACATAAATGTATATAAATTTAAAAATGTAAATCTATCTTAAAGACATATTCAAAAGCAAAATAAGACACATTAACAAAAGTGGAGAAAGTACTACTTTTGGTACAAGCGTCAGTGGATTTCTTTCACGGCTTCACACATGTAAAAGCATTGCTATTTCAATATATGCACGTCTACTGTCATGGGCGGCTTTCCAGCCATGCCCCATGACCCCTTGGACGCGCCCCGTGGCGTCCCGGCAAGCCTCCCAACGCCTCGCGCCACGGTCGGCCCCGTGGTCTTGGCCGTTCCAAGTGACATGCGCGCAAGCGCCCCTGTCGCCCCACTGACAGCCAGCGCCAATGCCAGCCACAGGCAGATGCCAATAGCGCCGCGCGCGCAGACAACGCCGCGCGCGGACCCTGAGCCGAATGACACAAGTTGCTGCTGACGGACTAGTTTCTACCTTGTAGAAAACTAAGTCCCTTTCTTTGTAAATATAGAATAGATTTACTTTATTTTATTTCAGTATGATTTTACAGCTTTCTTAGGTCTACTCCTGTAACTTTGGTTTTTTTATTTTAAGCATTATTAGGGGGTATCAGCATTCAAACTTTCAAACAAGCAATCAATTCTCTGTACTGGTGTCTCGCCCCCTCGACACCGCGTAGCTTTTGTAATAGCCTTCATTTAATGCAAGCAAGCTCTTTTCACAATTCTTTCTACAAGCTTTCAATTCTCTCGTTGCCTACGATCTTGGTTTTCCCGCACGGCACTGACAATCTAGTCTAGCGTGCGGAGGGGACCTCAGTTGGCGGACGGTAATCGGACAGACATCGGTTGCCTAGCCTTACGTTGCCCTTCCAAGGAACTTCAGGAAGGCGTCGCGCAACAGTTGGTATCAGAGCCTAGGCTCAAAAACATCGGACGAGGGAAACACTGCCATTGCACCATTTTCTGACCATGGTGAATTACGGGGATAGAATCACTGTCCTCGAACAGACGGTTGACGCACTGCGGCCCATTGTGGAAACTGTGCCTGACCTACAGGCCAGCCTAGTACAAAGGTTGGAGGACCTGGATCGCAGGATGCACCAGGCCGAAATAGACATCGAAAACATCAGCCGCGACTCAAAAGGAGACCGGCAAACGGCGGCCACAGAGGCAGCCGAAATTTTTGGGAAATTTGAGTGCCTCCTTCAGGAGCGTACCGAAGATTTGGCCCACAGGGCCAGGAGGCAGACAAAATGACTGCCATGCAACAGACTATCGACAACTTGACGGGCCAGCTCAATGTTATCAATGCTGCGTTACAGGGCCTGCTTCGTGGAAGTGGCATCCAAACCGGAGGGGCTATGAACTTCGCTCCCACGGCCCAGAAAATAAAAATCCCTGAGCCCAAGCCATACAGTGGGGCTCGGAATGCCAAGGAAGTAGAAAACTTCATCTTTGACATTGAACAGTATTTTGATGCCGTGGGAGGCCTAGAAGAGGCAAAGAAGGTGGCAACTGCCGCAATGTACCTTCAAGGCGATGCCAAACTCTGGTGGCGGGTGAAATATGAAGCCATCAGGGCCGGTGAGGACAATCTTGATACATGGGCGGAACTGAGAGCGGCCATACGCTCACAGTTCTTTCCTGAAAATGTTGAATATAATGCAAGAAGGAAACTCCGGGAGCTCCGCCAGACCAAGTCAGTGCGGGACTACGTGCGGGAATTCTCTGCACTCATGTTAAGCATACGAGACATGGGGGACAAGGACAAACTCTTCACCTTCCTCGAAGGGCTGAAACCCTATGCTCGCATGGAACTACAGAGGCAAAGGGTGGACACACTACCCAAGGCAATCCAAGCAGCGGAATGTCTTGGGGACTACCAAGTGGAAGCTCGGAAGGATAGGCCTCAACAGCCTATCAAGGGAGGATATAAGGGGGGCCATTCAAGTAGTAGTGGACCAAGCAAAAGTGGGGGAGATCGGAGCGCAAACAAATCCAGGGCCCCCTCCTCAAGCAGCACCAGTGCTGTGTCTACCAACAATGATCGGGGGAGAAAGCCTCCCTCAGGGTGTCGCCACTGTGGCGGACCACATTGGAACAACGAGTGCCCTTATGCACAAATGAATGCTCATCAGGTTGTTGATGATGAGACGGATGATGAATCTGATGATGCAGATCAGACAGAACCAGTAGGTGCATTCAATGCCATTGTGGGCTCTTTTTCTGACACCTTGGCGGGGGTCAGTGCTGGTATTCGCAAGAAGAAAGATTCCTGCCCTATCAACAAAAAGGGGAAGAAGAAGGCGGACGAGAGGGGCCCTCCTAGACAGGAACGGACCCTAATGTTCGTCGAAGTGAAGCTAAATGGCAGACCGATTCGAGCAATGATAGATACAGGTGCAACGCACAACTATCTTGCATCGACTCAGGTGGAACGCCTTGGCCTAGTCGTTGGAAAGGGCAAAGGTCGTGTCAAAGCCATCAACTCACCTCCTCAACCAGTTGGGGGAATAGCAAGAGACGTGCCCGTGAAACTTGGCCCTTATGAAGGGAAAATCAACCTGCGGGTGGTGATCATAGATGACTTTGAATTGATAGTCGGGCTGGAATTCTTGAGGCAGACCAACACCATGCCAGTGCCATATGCAGACATGTTACTAATGATGGGGACAAACGGGGCCAAGCCCTGCTCCATCCCATGCCTGCCCGTGAAGATGGCTGTGGAGAACATCTCAGCCCTGCAGTTGAAAAAAGGGGTCAAGAGACATGAGCCTACATTCTTGGCCACTATTCGCATCGAAAACATAGAACTCTCCTCGGGTCCTCTCCCTGCACCCGTGAAGGAGTTGTTGCTTGAATTTGAAGATGTCATGCCACAGGAGATGCCAAAGCGCCTGCCGTCGAGGCAGACTATGGATCACGAGATTGAGTTGGTGCCGGGTGCGAAGCCACCTGCCCGGGCGCCATACAGAATGTCACAACCTGAGCTCGCCGAGCTTCGGAGACAATTGACGGAGATGCTAGACACAGGGATCATTGTGCCCTCTAAATCCCCATATGGATCCCCTGTGCTCTTTCAAAAGAAACATGATGGTAGTCTACGACTGTGCGTAGATTATCGGACCCTAATGTTCGTCGAAGTGAAGCTAAATGGCAGACCGATTCGAGCAATGATAGATACAGGTGCAACGCACAACTATCTTGCATCGACTCAGGTGGAACGCCTCAGCCTAGTCGTTGGAAAGGGCAAAGGTCGTGTCAAAGCCATCAACTCACCTCCTCAACCAGTTGGGGGAATAGCAAGAGACGTGCCCGTGAAACTTGGCCCTTATGAAGGGAAAATCAACCTGCGGGTGGTGATCATAGATGACTTTGAATTGATAGTCGGGCTGGAATTCTTGAGGCAGACCAACACCATGCCAGTGCCATATGCAGACATGTTACTAATGATGGGAACAAACGGGGCCAAGCCCTGCTCCATCCCATGCCTGAACGTGAAGATGGCTGTGGAGAACATCTCAGCCCTGCAGTTGAAAAAAGGAGTCAAGAGACATGAGCCTACATTCTTGGCTACTCTTCGCATCGAAGACCTAGAACACTCCTCGGGTCCTCTCCCTGCACCCGTGAAGGAGTTGTTGCTTGAATTTGAAGATGTCATGCCACAGGAGATGCCAAAGCGCCTGCCGCCGAGGCAGACTGTGGATCACGAGATTGAGTTGGTGCCGGGTGCGAAGCCACCTTCCCGGGCGCCATACCGAATGTCACAACCCGAACTCGCCGAGCTTCGGAGACAGTTGACGGAGATGTTAGACACAGGGATCATTGTGCCCTCTAAATCCCCATATGGGTCCCCTGTGCTCTTTCAAAAGAAACATGATGGTAGTCTACGACTGTGCGTAGATTATCGGGCCCTAAACAAAATCACAGTGAAGAACAGGTACCCTATTCCACCGATGGCTGACTTGTTCGACAGATTGGGTACTGCGGCGGTGTTCACTAAGATAGACCTGAAGACGGGCTATTGGCAGGTGCGAATCGCAGAGGGCGATGAGCACAAGACGACGTGCGTGACAAGGTATGGGTCGTATGACTTCCTGGTGATGCCGTTCGGATTGACCAACGCACCAGCCACATTCTGCACCTTGATGAACCAAGTTTTCCGCGAATATATTGATGAATTCGTAGTGGTCTACTTGGATGACATCGTCGTATACAGCCAGACATTGGGGGACCATCTGGAGCATTTGCGGAAAGTCTTATCCCGATTGCGGGAGCATGAACTATATGTGAAGCTGTCCAAATGCTCCTTCACTCAGAAACAGATAGATTTCCTTGGGCATGTCATTGAAGAAGGGCGAATCAAGATGGATCAACAAAAGATCCAAGCTATCACTGATTGGCCGCCACCTAAAGACATCCACGCCCTGAGGGCGTTCCTTGGCCTATGTAATTTCTATCGCCGTTTTGTGAAAAACTACTCCCTCATTGCTGTGCCCCTAACAGAACTCCTAAAGAAGGCCACACCTTGGGATTGGCACCCAAGCGGGCAGAAGCCTTTAGCGCCTTGAAAGCGGCTATGTCTAGTAGCCCCGTTTTGGCCCTTCCTGATCTAGCCAAACCATTTGAGGTACAGACAGATGCCTCTGACTATGCTCTTGGTGGAGTCTTGTTACAGGATGGGCATCCTGTAGCCTATGAAAGCCGGAAGCTAAAAGATGCGGAGCGGCGCTATGCCGCCCACGAAAAGGAATTGTTGGCTGTGGTTCATTGCCTGCGCCTTTGGAGGTATTATCTGCTGGGAACCCCATTCATAGTCAAGACAGATAACACAGCTGTTAGCCATTTTCTTACACAGCCAAAGCTGAATGGTCGACAAGCTAGGTGGCAGGAGCTTCTAGCGGAATTCCACTTCAACTTGGAGTACCGCAGTGGCAAGACTAACCAAGTGGCTGATTCTCTCAGCCGGAGAGCGGACCTCGCATCCGTGTGCTTACTCTCCACCCTTAGGGGGAGCGAAGTAGCCACGAACATCAAGGACCAGATACTGGGTCTTCTTATCAAGGATCCTGCTGCCCAGTATTTGGTTACTGTCGTAGAACAGGGCAAGACACGCCAGTTCTATATAGAAGATGGATTTTTGAAAGCGAAGGGAAACCGGCTGTATGTTCCCAAGGGAGGAGATCTGCGAAGGATCCTTCTGGCAGAATGTCATGACACTTTGTGGGCAGGTCATCCGGGTGAGGAACGCACCATGGCGTTACTCCGCCGTGCATATTATTGGCCTCAAATGGCCGATGACGTCGCTCAATACGTGAAGACTTGTCTAACATGTCAAAAAGACAAGTCGGATCGCCTGACGCCAGCAGGACTTCTGGAACCACTAGCCATTCCAAAGCGGCCTTGGGAGAGCGTCTCTCTGGATTTCATCACCGGATTGCCCAAGGTTGGAGATCTTACAACTATTCTGGTTGTTGTGGATCGGTTTTCTAAATACGCTACCTTCATAGCTGCCCCACAATACATATCAGCAGAAGATACAGCTCAGCTGTTCTTCTCCCATGTCGTGAAATATTGGGGCCTCCCAAAAGAGATCGTTAGTGATCGCGACTCGCGCTTCACTAGCAATTTCTGGACACAAATCTTCAAGTGCCTTGGGTCAAGGCTAAGTCACAGTTCCAGCTTCCATCCACAGTCTGATGGCCAAACTGAACGGTTTAACGGCATGTTGGAGGAATATCTCCGCCACTTCGTAACTGGCTCACAGAAAAATTGGGTGAAGCTCTTGGATGCTGCTCAGCTGTGCTTCAATTCCCAAAAGAGCTCTAGTACCAACAAGAGCGCTTTTGAAGTTGTTACCGGACAGCAACCGCTACTCCCACACACTGTGAATGCCCCGAACATGGCAAAATCTCCCCGAGCTGCTAGCTTCTCAAGGGAGTGGAAGCAAAACCTGGAGATAGTGCGGAGCTATCTAGTCAAAGCCCAGAACCGGATGAAGAGGCATGCGGATCAAAATCGTCGCTTTGTTGAATACCAAGTAGGAGACAAAGTGATGGTCAAAATCCTAAAGAGATACTTATTTGCGGGAGTCCATGACCCTCGCTTGCTGCAGAAATATATTGGACCCTTGTCCATCATCAAACGCATTGGGAAAGTGGCATACCGGGTGGATACCCCAGCTTGGTGGAAGATTCATCCTGTCTTCCATGTCAGTCTCCTAAAGCCCTTTCGGGAAGACACGGAGGATCCTGCACGGAGCCAACTCACAATCCCCAGCATTCGGGGTCCTAATTCAACTGGAAAAAGGCGTGCCGAAGCTATCCTTGACGATAGAGTGATTCATGCCTCCAGAAAAGATCACCAAGAGTTCTTGGTGAAATGGCAGGGACGCGACGCAGAGGAAAATACTTGGGAGAGAGGGACAAACCTCAAAGCCTTCAAGAACCTAATTGAAGATTATCTTGCAAGTAAGGCGCCGAGGACGTCGCCAACTCAGGTGGGGGAGAATGTCATGGGCGGCTTTCCATCCATGCCCACCCCTTGGACCCGCCCCGTAGCGTCCCGGCAAGCCTCCCAACGCCTCGCGCCACGGTCGGCCCCGTGGTCTTGGCCGCTCCAAGTGACATGCGCGCAAGCGCCCCTGTCGCCCCACTGACAGCCAGCGCCAATGCCAGCCACAGGCAGATGCCAATAGCGCCGCGCGCGCAGACAACGCCGCGCGCAGACCCTGAGCCGAATGACACAAGTTGCTGCTGACGGACTAGCTTCTACCTTGTAGAAAACTAAGTCCCTTTCTTTGTAAATATAGAATAGATTTACTTTATTTTATTTCAGTATGATTTTACAGCTTTCTTAGGTCTACTCCTGTAACTTTGGTTTTTTTATATTAAGCATTATTAGGGGGGTATCAGCATTCAAACTTTCAAACAAGCAATCAATTCTCTGTACTGGTGTCTCGCCCCCTCGACACCGCATAGCTCTTGTAATAGCCTTCATTTAATGCAACCAAGCTCTTTTCACAATTCTTTCTACAAGATTTTAATTCTCTCGTTGCCTACGATCTTGGTTTTCCCGCACGGCACTGACAATCTAGTCTAGCGTGCGGAGGGGACCTCAGTTGGCGGACGGTAATCGGACAGACATCGGTTGCCTAGCCTTACGTTGCCCTTCCAAGGAACTTCAGGAAGGCGTCGCGTAACATAACGCACGATTATGCCGAGGTCGTACGGCCAGATCTCAGAAAGAATATGATACTGCCGAGGCGACCGGCCCGATTGCATCATAACGTGTACACTGCCGAGGGTCGAGCGGCAAGAACCATAGATGCATCTATTAAACTGCCGAGGCGAACGGCCCGTTCCCATGAGAGTGTGGTACATAATCCTGCCTAGGAGTTTGGCCCGCTCCACAAGAAAGGAAAGGAATTATTGAATTACACAAGAGCTTATGATACAGTATATGAACACAAGATGAGTATAATCTTTACTGTTTCTCAAATAACTTGCCAACAACTGAAGGTAATAAGGCTCGGCCTAATATATATATGTATATATTTCTAAATCAAGTTCAATTATAATTTCAATTAATTAAGCCAGCAGAATGAATTCAAATATTCCAAATATTCCATGGTAAAGTCCTAAGTCTACCCCGACATAAATATGCTTTAGCTACATACGGACTCTCATCACCTCGTGCGTACGTCGCATCCACAACTAATAGCACATAACAATTATATCACCTAGGGGGTAGTTTCCCCCTCACAAAGTTAGATAGGAGACTTACCTCGTCTCAAAGCTCACTTTTCGGCCCATAAATTCACTCTAAAGCTTCAAGTAGATGCCGAACAAATCCGAAACTAGTCAAATATTTATAAATTAATCAATACATGCTCAAAAGTTCATAATTTAACTATTATAGTGATAACCCAACCCAAATTGAAAGATTCTTAAAATTCACCACCGGACCCACGTGCCCGGATTTCTGGAATTTTCGAAGATAATAATTACGCATAGCCTCACGAACACAAATACGAAACTTTTATTTAATTCCATAACCAATTTCGTGGGCAAATCTCATTTTTACCAAAACCCTAAGTTTTTCTCAAAATCCCATAAATTTCACCAATTTCCATGTTAAATCTACCCATGACCCGCGTATTTAGCTAAAGAATTGATAGGGATCACTTACCTCTTGATGTTGATGAAATCACCCCGCAAATGCTCTCAAAAATCGACTTAAGACCAAGTGGGAAATGAGGGAAATGAGCTTCGTCCCGAAATAAAAGACTCTTGCACAGGTCGCAAATGTCGCATTTGCGACATCTTGTTCGCAAATGCGACAAAATCATCGCAAATGCGAAATTGGACCATCTCTACCAAGGTCGTAAATGCGAAAGGCAGCTTGCATAAGCGACAAAAATGTTCGCAAATGTGAACCCATCAGTGTTTTCCCACTCTCGCAATTGCGGATCCCTCCTTGCAAATGTGAGGTTCGCAAATGCTAATAAAACCTCGCATTTGCGAGACCTGCTGCACCAGACCACAAACCAGCAAAAACTGAAGTTTTTCACCACTTCGAACGCGCTCGAAACTCACCCGAGCCCCGGGGCTCCACACCAAACATGCACACATGTCTGAAAATATCATACGAACTCACTCACGCAACTGAAACAGCGAATTAACATCTAAAAGCACGAATCAGACGCCAAAATGCATGAATCAAATCATGAAACTCAAAAACTTCTAAAAACACTTTCGCGCGTCTGATTTCCATCAAATCAACTCGGAATGATGCCAAATTTTGCGTTCAAGTCACAAATCACCATACGGAACTATTCCCAGGCTCAGAATCCGAAACGAACTTCGATAACACCAACACCTACTTCAAACCAAATTAAAAGGACTTGAAAATATCCAATGCGCCAACTTCCGATATTAAGCGCCGAAACGCTCCCGGTCATCCAAAACCCGATCTGAACATACGCCCAAGTTCCAAAATCATCATACGAACCTATTGGAACCTTCAAATTTCGATTCCGAGGTCGTTTACTCAAAAGTCAAATCTTGGTTCATTCTTCCAACTTAAAGTTCCGAAATTAGAATTTTCCTTCCGAATCAACTCCGGACTTCCCAAAATCCAATTCCGACCATACGAATAAGTCGTAATACATGAAGTGAAGCTACTCATGGCTTAAACCGCCGAATGATGCGCTAGAACTCAAAAAGACCGGTCGGGTCGTTACATTCTCCCTCACTTAAGCATACGTTCATCC